>PVIU01023536.1:0-27257 GCA_004026605.1 Ondatra zibethicus
TTACCTACCCTCAACAACTGTAATCAAGTTAGTGTCCAGTTAGACTTGTAGCCATGACATCAAACATGAAACCAAGAAGGCTTTTGGAGTAATAATCAACACACATCATTTGCAAGACTATAAGGAAACCTAGAAAGGACTTTTACAGAGATTTGTAGCCATGATCAAATGGACAATCCAGTAAAACTGCAACTTGTACTGTTCTTGCTTTTAGTAGTCTTCCTATTAGAAAAAGCAAAACAAGAGCTACAAAGAACATGACATGCAATTGTTCTAACCTCTTCGGTTTTATCTTCAATTGGTAAGTTTCACAGTCCAGGAAATGTGCTAATCATTTACTTGTGCTCTAAGGGATTCTCCATGCCTCTCCTAAGAGTTAGTAAAAATAGGTCTTCATCTCTCATACGACTAAACTAGAATGATATTTAAGAACATATTGCGCTTTTTTTATTTTCCTTCTTTTCATGTGTAATGTATATGGTATGTTTGCGTGTATCTGTGAGCATATGAGTGTGGAGGGTCAAGGCTGATATCAAGAATCTTTTCCTCTTCCTTATTTTTTGTGGCAAGGTCTCTCAGTTAAACCCAGAGCCTCTAATTATAGTTATTTTTGTTCGATGGCTTGCTCAGCAATTCTTTTGTCTTTGTCTTCCTTTAAATTTGGAGTAAGGTGTCAGTCGCATCAAACGTTTGCATGTTTTTTGGCTTCTTGTAGTGGGATAGGTCCCCTTACTTTAAACCTTTTATCTTTTTAAAACATCTCAGCAGCCACCTTCATGCCCTTCCAGGTTAATCAACACATGATCCTCCCACCACAACCTTCACAGATCATAAATGTGTACCAGCTTCTAATGCTATACTTGATCATTTTGCCTCTGTTTTTATTTCATGGCCATCTAAGACAGGATATAATTCATCTATGCTGGAGAGAGTTGGCACATTAATTGTGAGAATGCTATTCCATCAAACAAAAACTAAGTCCATTCAACCCACTTAGTGATATACTTAAGGAGATGTGGAGAAAGCAAAAGCACTATCTTCAGATGAGAATTTTCTGCTTTAAATTCTGTAGCTCTCTCTTTAACCAACACGGTGTATAACCAGCCTCACTGGGGAAAAACTGCAGGAAGAATTTGTATGTCTTTGATAGATTAACGTAATGAATACAACCTTCCTGAAAAAATAAGAATGCAATCATTTAGACTGACCTAAAAAGTTTGTATTTAGTCCACATTTCCCATATCCTGCACGTGACAAGAAGAAGACGGGGACATACAGAGAACCCAGGGGAGAGAAAGCACTGAAAGCAAATCAGCGTGGAAATGAAAAAAGTAACAAATTTGCTTTATTATTAAAATATTGTCCCTTAACAAAAGAAGTATGTTTCTACATGCCTGTGAAGATATAATAAATCGCTGCAGAATGTTCTATAAGGCAGGGCTACAAAAATAATGTGCTCTATAATGATGGTAGAACTCATTGCCATCCATCATGTGGTGTGCTTATGAAGGGCATCCAAATTTTAATTAGCTTATGTTAAATGGCTTTAGTATCCATTTAGGCAAAATGTGATACTTGGTAGCCTTGTTTGGAAGGCCGCTAGGAACAATAACTCATGGAGAAAAGTCACCAGGAGAATCGTTTCATCAATGGACAATGATTCTAATAGGAATCAGGAAATTAAGTACAAACAGAGAATGGAGATGAAAAGAAAATCACTTGAAAAGATAGACGTAAGAATTTGCAGTGGTAGCAAATTAGAGACATCCACCCTTCTAACAAAGGACAGTAATTACTGCTCTAGACTCTTCCATACAGAGGTTTATCATGACTGATAATGTGATGCAGTGCATATACTTTTCACTGTTTCTGGTAAGTGCTGTACTGTATTTGTGTCCTGTTACGTGGGGCGACTTCTAAGCCATACATTCAGAAAGGCCTTCATTCACTACATTCTGCTCCATTCAATACTTATTTAGAGACTGGAATTTACTAAGTGAGTCCCTTTTTTGTGTTTCAAAACCATTGTTATTAAAAACAAGAAAGCAGAACAAATTGACTTCTAATTTCCACTTTAAAGTTTCTACAAAAATTAAAGTAGTGCATAGAAGAAAATTGCATTTATTATTTAAAAATATTCTTAAACAACTAAAACATATAAATCTTAAGTCTACCCTGTTTTGATTTTCAATAAGTATTAAGCATGTGAGCAGAAAAGCTGAGAAAATTTCCCTGTCATTAAAGCTGACATATGGTGAAATGCTCTTATTTGAATAATGTGTAAAGTAATGGCATCTATGCTTTTTCCATGGTTAATATCAATACTCTTTTGAAATTCTGTATTAATCCTAAATGTAATCAGGACTTTATTTGTATCTGGGAATGTTCAGGAATAGGAAATCTACTTCTTGAAACATGTTTTGGAGAGAGAGAAAAAAAGAAAGATGAAGAGATTCTTGTCTGTCTATTAGCATCTCAAAGTTTACTGTAATACATGGTGTCCTGCTGTGAGTAACTGGAGAAGTTATCCATGACAGCATGTTTTGGGTGATCTAGCATAAAACTTTGGCGGGGATATAAGTAAAGATGGGACATCTCTAAGGTGGGGAAAGAAACTTAGAGGGATCTAGGGAATGGTGTATTCAAAGACAAAGCAGCAATTTGGAAAGTTCTCCAGTGTTCTAGAGAGCTTAGACAGGTAGTAAGGCATAAGGGAATAGGTAGGTGTACTAGAGTGCAATTGGGGCTGATGATGATGATTTTTGAAAAAAAACCTTTGCAATTCTCTACATTCTTTTATTGTAAATAGCCTTTATTAAAATGGGGCAAGAGAAAGGGGAGGAGAGAAGGGGTTATAGAAAGACAGGCTGAGAGGCAGAGAGTGAGGACAAGCTCAATTAATTAATTATTTCATGCTAGAATTATGAGTGAGAGAATCAAATCATGCTGTTCAGCCCAGTTCACTGATAAGCTTATTGTTAGCCATGGGAATGTAGCTGTGCCTCATATTCTCTGAGCTTCAGTGTACCCACTCCTAGGATGGGTTTAACAACTTTTTCTCTTTATATTCCTTGGCTGATAATACCTGATGAACCCATTGAATTATTGTGCCATGTAAATTAGTATTTACAAAGCTTTTTCCCACATGCTATTATTATTGCACACCTGGCTGGGTCTGTCTTATAATGGCAGAAACCAGCCAAAATATCTATCAATTTCCCTTTTGCCTGCAGGAGGAGTTAAAATATGACCATGAAGATTGCCTGCTGAGACAATCAAAAGGAATATTTACTTAGGCTAGTAATGATCAATGTCTTCTGAGTAATATGGAAATTGAGTTCAACACATGGAATAAAGCTGAGGCTCTGAAACTAAGTGAAACAGCAATGCCTAATGTACTCCCTGTCATAATTGCTTGTCTTTCTCTGCAATTTTCACAATACAGGGATCGTTTATGTGCACTTATACATTTTACTGTTGACTGCATGACTGTACAACACATTTGGGAGAGAGGAAGTCACAGTAATACAAATTCATCAAACATCCACAACTGCCTCCCTTTAACAGCTGCTAAGGAGAGACGTAGCATCAATTCCATTTATGAGTTGTCAGAAACTGGGGAAAATGAAGCTTGGAAACTGGGATAGGCACTGAATTCAGTTCTTCACTTAATGGAAAACTGTCCTTATTACTTAGCAAATTACTGATGAAAATCCCAGCTAGAAGGAAAAGGACAGGATAAGAAGTGTTATCATCAACGTGAACTACAAAACAGTTTAGAACTCGGTATGTAAAGCATTATTGTCCCTCTCACTTGGAAAATCTGCTAGAAGGATGTACTTTGTAAGTCTGCTTCAAGCATCTCTTCGGAGGTTGTGGTACCCATAGGTCTTCTAAACTGCACACAAATCATAGAAATGTTGTGTTGGGCCTTGGGTCAAGGTAGTTCACTGCTGTGTAAATACTTGTTCAAGTGTAATTAATTAGGGGCACTGAATTAATTTACTACTAACATTTGCTTGCTAAAGGACACAAATATGTTTTTTCTGACATGCTGAATTATGCAGATTCATGATGATTGACAAAATTCAACTACTGAACTAATATGCAACAATAAATACCTGAAAACAGAGTGATAGAAGGTTTAATTCTGTCAGTTCTTCCTGTGACACAATACTTTCATAGGTTTGGCTATATGGAAGACCAATATTAACTAATCATAAGAAATAGCGAGTTTCTTCTCATATGAAGATTTACTCTGTTCTTTAATCTGTGCCTAATGTCCTGTAAATAAACTGACTCATTAATGTGAGGTTCTTGTCGGTGTATTACTTAGGAAAAATAAAATGGGCCCAATCAAAAATACATTTTGATATCAGATGTTTCTTAGCCATGAAATACAACTTATAAGATGTGAAATTGTTTTAAAACCTTGCTGAATCTAGCTTATAAAGCTTAACTAATAATAGGATTTGGGCTGGCCCTGGAGTTTGGTCAGCCTGTTAGCAGTTAAAGGACATAGACTCTCCCTCTTGCAGAAGTCATACACTGCCTACACCTTCTCAGCTAGTGATGGGACTTCACATCCTTAACGCCCTGCCTCCAAGCTGGGATTATTTTTTTTCTGGCTAAAGCTCGTGAAGGCCTTGTGCTGCTGCCACCATCAATGGGATTTCATGTGTTCAACTGTACTGCTGTGTCCTGAAAACACTTCTACCTTGAGTTAAGTACCACCTGTGGCTCTTACAATTTTTCAACCCCCTTTTCCATGAAGAGCCCTCACCAATAAGGATTGGGGGTGGGGTGGAGATGAAATTTGATGTGTAAATCCCTTTCAGGCTAATGACGTCACAATTTTTTTATTCTCTGCCTACTAACCAGGTGTGGGTCTCTATTTCCTTTTCATCTACTGGAAGAAGCTACTTTAAAGAATTTAGTACATCAGAGGTATTTGAACTATGGGTATAGCAAGAATCTACTAGGAGTTGTTCTAAAATTATGCCCATTTAGCAGAATAGTATTAGATTCTCCGTTATGGTCTATAATCTATCAGGACTACAGTGCCTTGGCACCATTAACTGTGCAAGGAATTGGTTCAGTCTTAGGCACATGCCATAGATCGAATCAGATAATAGTTGGTTGTTCCCATAATGTTTCTGCCACTATTGCATCATTGAAGGTATTGTTTAAAGCCAGTTCTGACAGTCACAAATACACAAGGGAGCCTGCATGGGACCAAACTAGGCCTTATGATTGTGGGTGAAAGTTTGTGGCTTGGTCTTTTTGTTGGGTCCCGCCACTGGGACCAGGATTTATGCCTGGTTCATGAACTGGCTTTTTGGAGCCCATTCCCTATGGTGGGATACCATGCTCAGCCTTGATATGGAGGAAAGGGCTTAGCTCTGCCTCATTGATATGCCAGGCTTTGTTGACTCCCCGTGGGAAACATTACCCTCTCTGAGGAGTTCATGGGATGTAGACGGAGGGTGAGGATTACCAGAAGGAAAGGAAAGTGTGGTTGGTATGTAAAATGAATAAACACACACACACACACACACAGACACACACACACACACACACACACACACACACACACACGAGGAGTTTCCCAAAAAGAATGAATTTTAACACAATTAATAAAAGAAAAAAGAAAAAAACAAGAAAGAGCAAATAATGATGCCTTTGAAAATGTTGGGCAATTGTATTCAGTCAAAGGCTTAATTTGTAAAGTGCTTACCATGAAATCATGAGGACCTCTTAAAGCCCCAGTATCCATTAAAAAAGCCAGGCATTGTGCTGTTTGACTGTAACTCCAGTCTTGGTTGGGAGGAGGCAAGCGGTTCTGTAGTGCTCATAGGCTAGCTACTCTGACGAGGAAGTTGAACTCCAAGTTCATTGTGCTCCTTCAACAAAATACAAGAAGAGATGGAAGCAACAGAGGAAGAAACCTGAAGTTGACCTCTCGTCCCCACACATGTTGACAGGAAAAAATAATCTTCCCCCTTTCTCTTTCCCTCCTTACCTCCCTTGTCTCCCATGATAATGAAGCACTATGAATATGTAAAACACATAATACATATGAGAGAAACCTTAATATTTTCCTAGTTTAATGCATTGAGATAGTTTCTAGTTTGCACTTAGAAGAAAGCTCAGAAAAATTTAGCAGATTCCTTGGGCTCAGTGGGCAAAACTGCAATCTGGGAGAATAGAATAGCCAGAGTGTGTGGCAAATTAATGCACAAGAGAATTCTGAGAAAACATAGAGCCTGAGATATGCAGAGGATTCCACTCAGAAATTCAACAGAATACTCATCAGAACCTGTCTGAGGATTTCATCAAATACAGGAAGAGTATTCAAAAGGATAATAAGCAACATTATATCATGAGCACATAGAGAAATGGTGCCTTCTTTGACTGGAACAGTACAAATCAAAGTTCATAGGTTTGAAGATAGGTAGGCCTTGCATCACCAATGACATGTTCTTTAAGTTCCTCTCAGCAGATAGATGTATAAAGCAAGTAGCTATGTATTGACTTGCTTATATCTGCCCACTTATATCCTCTTGCACGGTCATCACTATCCACATTACGCTAATGGTAAGGCGGTGGTATGCTGTATATTTATTGCACATAGAACGTTTTGCCTTTTTGCCCCCAATATAACATCGTATTGATTCTTTGTGGATTTCACACTCGTTTCCCAGTCTGTTCCTATTCTCCCTCTACCTTTGCAACCTCCCCATGCCCCAGATAAAAGAAAATAAAATTTAAAAAGAAAGAAAGGAGAAGAAAAGAAAACTCTTATTATGGAAACTGTAGGGTGACCCATTGAGTCACCCAGTATACTCTAATCCAAACATGTAATCCAATGGAAGTGTTCATTGCAATGAGTTGTTGGTCTGGTTTGAGGCCTCTAGTGTTTGCTACATCACCAGTACTGGGCCCTCAATGGGGTTCCTCTTGGATATCCTGCTGTTCTGTATCACAGAGATCCTGCAACTTTGGACCTGCAGGACTGGCTCCTTCACATGCTCCAGCAGATCACAGATGGCATGAATGATGGGACAGGCCAACTCATAGTCCTGTATCTGGGTCTGGATGGTTCCTGGGTTGGTCAGCCTGCCATCTGTCCTTCATGCTCAACACCAGGGTGAGTTCTTCAGCACCAACTCAGCTTTCACACCCAGTGAAGTAAGGATCAAGGGGCAGGAAGACATTTCCTGCCCTTCACCAACTGCTGCCCTCAGGAGAGCAGGCCTTGCACTTTGCCTGGGCACCGCAGTAGTACAGATCCTGCCGGTGTGGTCACACATCTTCTGTGTTGTGGTGAGGGAGAGGAAAAGATGCCCTCCTCAACTTTACACCTTGCCACCCGCAGCAGCAAGAGTTGATCCTGCCCCTCACCAGATGCAGCACTGGAGAGAGTGGGTCCTTCACTTCTAGGCAATAATGTAGAACCGACCCCTTTTGACAGGGGCATGGGTGAGTGCCTGAGAATGTGAACATGAGAGATCTGGCTCCGCCCCTCATCTACCATATGTTGGCAAGGTTACTGGAAAGAACTCCTCTGCCCTGCCCACTACATGCCCGTCAAGGGCTGTGGCAGGTGGGAGAGCTGTCCCTGAGCTAAGGAGAGTGAGAGAGCTGGCCCTGCATACTCCAGCTGTAGTACTGTGATATGAGTGACCCCTATACCTCACCTGGGTAACACAGTAAAGCTGGCCCTGGTGGTGTAGGTGTTGGGAGCTCCCCCAAGGACGTGAGAGCAACAGTGTGCCTTTTGATATCCTCTAACCTTTCATCCAAACAAAAAAGGAACCTCGTTGTAAGCATATTACATCTACTTACATCATTATTTAATTTCATCTTAACATGGCAAATTTCAGTCATTGACAATGCCTTCAGTGGAAAAACTTAATTGATTGATTGACTGATTGGCATTTTTATCTCAATGGGGTCTTGCTTTGTAGTCCTTGCACTCATGGAAACCCCACTGCCTCGGCTTCCTGAGTGTTACCATTCTAGTCTTGCAATCACTACATTAATTAGAGAGTGTGTGGATGTTTAGTTTCCTTTGCCAGGGAGGCTTCACACATACTCATTGTTACTGAGGCTCATGTGCTTTCTACCACCAACTTCGGGGAGATTATTTTCCCATGCACTTTTCTCATACAATCAATTCAGTTTTAACAGTTTTCTCTGAAATTTCCATATCCAAAATAACTTTTAAAATTATGCTAATTTTGGTTTCCTTTTTGTGTCCTAAAGTTATTTGACTTTTCACAAAAGTATGGAATCATATATTCACTATTTTGCTCTGCTACAGAATAATTTTTATGCATTAAATATCCCTGGTTTTCAACTATTCAACTGTCATTTCCTCTCAATTTGAACCCCTAGCAGTCATTGATGTTTTCTGTCTCTGTAGTATTGCTCGTTTTGGAACATTTCATAAGTAGAATCTTATAACATGTATTCTTTTCAAACTATCTTCTTTCATGTAGTTTCTTTCATGTAGTAACACACATGGAATGTGCCCTTCCATGTCTCTGTGCATAGTTTATTATCTTCTCCTTGTTAAAAAGCAAAAAAAGACAATGAATACATAATCACCTCTGGTGACTTGGCTCTTTTGAGCTCTTTATTCCTGTAACTTAATAAAGACAAACCTAGTACAGTTTATAATTCTAAGAACTTTGCTGAGGCTTATGAGAAATAGTTAAGAAGTTCATAAGCTCCAAGAAAATATTTCAATGTCAAGAGGTCATGTGAAATATGATAAATTAAAGAGATGGTATTGTTTAATCTGCCTGTTGGCTAAGAAATCATAATTAATTAGTATAGAAAAGTAAACTAATGTAACATTTATATCCAAATTCTCCAACTATACCTACATAGAAATTGCAGATCATGTTGCTTGAACCTTCTGAGGTCTGTGAAGCACTAAACTTTCATTTCTTTTGATTTAATTTAATTTTAATAGCCTCTTCCAGTGAGATAATCCTTGTTTTATGAATAATATGTTACTGAACTATTTCTATGAAATAGGAGCAAGTACTCTAGATTAGATGGAGAAAGCATAGAACTACCAAGATGCCTTGGTAAATAGTGAAGAATAAAATGATTGTAGAGATTTCTTTGTATGAATTCAAAAGTTCTATCATATATCTCAGGTGTGATTTGTTTTAGCACCCTGAGGCTGTATAAAGTCCAAGCCACACTTAATAATTTCATGACTATGCTTGTACCAGTTTTCATCAGAGGCATAAAACCAAGCGCAGTGATATCTGGAAACTTTTAATACCACATCAAGAAAAATCATTCATGCTACTGTACAGTTGAAAGTGGATATGTAAACTTCATAGCAGGTGATAGACATTGTGAGTTGGATGGGAATGGTCCCATAGGCTCATGTGTTGAATAGAGGTAACTAGTTGGTAGTTGGTAGAACTGAATATGTCTGTCCTTAATTGATGATGTTTTCTCCTTGTCAGTATACTTATAGAAATGATGAAAGTTAGTGAAGAAATGAAAATTTTCCTAAAGCTATTATGCAGCAGAATAGTAGAATCACTGAATACAGAAATTCATAGACCCCTTATTTGTTTTACACAATTATATATATAATTAAATTAATCTAGAGCACTTAAACAGTTATCATATTGCTTCGTAATGCTTTTCTTCTAAATTTAGAAATGGAAGTAAAGTCACTGCCATTTCAGAAGCTGCAGGTGATGGACAGTAGCAGAGAATGGACTTTGCATCCCCAAGTCTCCAGATTCATTCCCTGAACCACTGAGAGTCTATCCCCAAGACATATCCAGGAAATAATAATAATAATAATAATAATATCTATAGCAAATAGTCTAGATCTTTACTTCCTTTGTGTGTATGAACAACCTCAAGTCGAGGACAATCTACACTACCAGTTTACATTTACAATTGCTAAAATGGAACATTTGCCACTTTGGACTAGCCACCACCCCGCCACCAAGTGTTGGAAACAGGCATTGTACTAGAAGTTCTGAAAAGAATAAGTGTGAGAGAAATGCACATAGTCCAGGCTTGGCCTATGAGTTTTCAGAAGGAAACAGATTATATCAAAAGCAAGAATTGGGCCACACATGTGAAATTTGGCCAAGAAACTAGCTACATTTAGGAAACATACTGAGAACTTCTGTGAGGAAGAAATTCAGAAAAAATGTAAAAGATTATGTTATTTGGTAGGGGAGATTTCAAGAGTGTAACGTTGGGAAGTAGGGTGTGTTATTACTGCCTACGTTTTGTAGAGGTGTAGTGAATAAAAAGCAATAAGTGAGGAAGAAATGCAAAAGGTGCAGCTTGAAGAGGGAAAGAAAACTAAGAACTATGACATACTGAAAAGGAGAATATTATCTTTAATCAGATTAATGCCAGTTAATGGGAGCCTGCTGTCTGCATAGGACTAATGGGAAAAATGTTTGATGGCAAAACTCCACTGAGCTAAAGCCCAACTTTGAAGAGACAGATTCGGGAGGTGGGGCGATATCCTGCTCATAGAATACAGTTGCCTGTGGAAGCTCTTTCATTGTATGTATATATGTATGTATGTAAGTATGTATGTATGTAGCTTCGGTATATTGAGGATGCTGTAGCTCTGTTAATTTATTTTGGAAATAATTGTTCACAAATGTAGGTGATGCCAAAAGGCAGTTTAGACAAGCAATGGCATGTGCACAGTGTGGCCATGTAGTCAAAAACGTACATCTCTAAGAAGAGAGTACCAACAACTCGAATACAGCAATTATGGTCGAATCTTTCTTGAAATTATATGTCAGCTTGCAGCTCTATGTGTCACACTTCTAAATTGCCAGGTAATGTATTTATGACAACTAAAAACATAGTTGCAAATATATCAAAATATCATTTTACCAGAAATCATGAGATCCTTTTGCAAACTCATATCAATAATAAACCTACATATTTTGCTGAACATGAGAGTGTTTAGGCAACATGTCAAAAATTCAAAATTTATAAAATGGTTTGCTTTTATTTGAGATCACCATAATCAAATTTATTTGCAACATAGTTATGGTTTGAATGTATTGATACGTTGTTCCTCCACTTTTGATTAGTTATTTCTTTCCTTAGAGATTCATATTTGCTTCATCAAATTTGATGTTTCATGTAATAAAATATTAAATATGTGAGCCAGCTTTCATCATTCAATTCTAGTATGAATTTGTTTTTGATTCCAGAAAATACTTAGTAAGATGTGCCAACCATAAAATGTATTTGGTATTTAATGTAGACTTAGCCATGTTATTTCAGAAAAGTGAGCAAAGATGCCATAATCAGCATAAAGACATTTAAGGAGTTCCTACACTTGTGACAACTGGATCCCTTGGACCACTGATAAGTAAACCTTCATGACATTCTGTACGTTGTTACCATGAGTAATACTTGTATATATAAATTTTCTTGCTGTGCTGTGTAATGTTGCATTACCAGCTTGATTTTTAGATGGCAAATGTGCTGTTTTTGATTAATTTTAAAGGTCTCTTTTTTTTACCTACTGTTCCTGGGATGTAATCTGTAAAGCAGCAGATATGTTGACAAGGAATGAAGAAAATTGCTTAAGCACCTGTTTTCCATGTTTAATATAAACACACTTTAAAGATGCTAAAGAAGCCATATTTCCACTGATACTGTATTTGTCAATACTTTTAATAAAAGTAACTCCTTGAGCTGTATTTGGAATATTGGTGCCACCATCTACCTTCAAATAATAGGATTGAAAATTTGCCTTTCTACTCCTCCAACTTTTCTATTTTTTTTTAAATTTGCCTATCTATCATCTGATGAGACGAACTAACTTTAAAAATATCATCTCTTCCTAAAGACATAATATAAATTTCTAGGAACTCTATGATTGCCCAATAAACTCATTATTATTAAATCTGTTTATTTAATTTGTCTGTTATTAAATATTATATAACATATATAGATTGTACAATGGAATATACAAGAGTTTTAGCAAAAAAACAACCACTTTTGTTGAGAAAATAAATGTGCTCAAACATGTTCAGTTCCTTTAATTTGTCCTTAAGGCAGAGTCTTTAGTAACGTATTAATTTGGCATCATGTTCATATACTTAATGGGTTTTGGGTTTACTAATTATAGACTGAAACTTTGCACAAAGTCTCAACGAAGTAAGCAATGTCTTACTATTTGTCTTTACAAAAACTTAGTTCACCTGTCAACCATTTACTGAATAATCTTCTTTATCACAACTTTACGTGTGTGTGTGTGTTGTTTTCTTTTCCAGTATTTGATAAGTCAGGCTGGGATTAAAAACAATGAAGGACAAGGGAGCAAATTGACTTTTTTTAATAAAAATTAAATGATTGAAGTAGAATTTGGACCCTTCTTCATCTTAGTTGTGCACACACTGTGAAGAGAGGCATTAAAAGTGCAGTAGTCAGTGCAGGAGATGAAGCTGAGTTTTGTAAGTACCATTATTAATAAAAAAATTATCTGTCTCCTAAATAACCTTAAATGCTTATTTTCGGGATCATAGTTTAAAACACTGTTGATAACTGCTCTTTCCATCACCAATTTGATAGGAGCACATATAAAGTACACTTATTTTGCATAATAACAATAGAAGTCCAATAAATAGAAGACACACAGGCATACACATGATAAGCTCATGTCTGTTTATTTTCTATGACATTTCTGGCATGTGCTGTCATCTTCAGAGTTTATGATCTCAGGCTTCACAATTGAGATATAAAATGTGAACAATGCTTCCTAATGTTTTGAGTAAGTTTGCAGTTGTGCAGTAGTACTTCATAGGGAGCTATTCTGGCACACACAGGCAACAGACCATGGATGGAACACCCCTGAATACATTGTTATATCTAGCCCTCACCAAATAACTAACAGAGGTTTCTGGGCCACGACTGCAGCACTACATATATAATTCCAATCCTACAGTCCAGACATTTCATTATTTTGAGACTCCTTATTTTGAGTCTCCTTCACAGAATTTATTTGTATGAAAACAAATACCATAATTTTTATTTCTTGAGTAACAACAACAAAAACCTTAATCAATGGAAATTCTGAGTATTTTCAGGCAATATCTGCTACAAAACATTGAAGTTTGCATTATTTTGAGGAACTTGGTGACATTGGTATGTAATCCTCCCACTAATTTAAGCAATTCCTTTGAAATTAACATATGAATTTCTCCCCATTGAGCTGATCAAGATGAGCCCCTATCTATTGTCTCCTGCACAGCGGATATTGTCACATGGCTTAAATGTGCCCTATTTTATTGTCAAGGAAGCAAGCCTCTGCTAAAGAGATAAAATAATTAATTGATCACTCTTGAAGCAAGTACATGTTCTACTTTTCATATTCAATGAGATGAGGGGCTGTTGAAATCAATCTTTAATAGAGAAAAATCATTTTGTTGTAAGTTCATTTCCTGAAAACCCTGATACCACCACTGTCTCAAGATAAGTTACAAATTAGTCCTCCTACATCACTGTTAAGATTGTCACTGTAACAAGTCCTACAGCAAATATAAACATAGCAGTTGTTAGAAAGAGAAGATGTAAGATTTATTCATCCCACAGTGGTGTGCAATTGTGTTGGAAAGTTAGACCACGAAGTTTCTTTGGAGAAATAAGACTGTAGTTTTATACGATAATGGGTAGAAGAAAATGAAATAATTACAAAACGGGAAATTCTATGTTCACAGTTCTCATTAGCTTGGGAGGAAATTCGTGTTCTGTTTCAGTAGGTCGGAACGTAAAGTTTAGTCAGAAGATTCACTAGATAAGACATGCGGAGAATGTAGATCCTGACAAGTACATGGTGGGTTGTTTTTTTTTTTTTTTTTGTTTTTTTTTTTATCTTGAAGGATACAAGGAACCACTGACTTATTTGTAACTGACTATTCCCAAGTTCCCCAGGGGTGTTCTGATCATCCTCTGAGACGGAAAGTAGTGATTCAATCATCCACAATGTTATGGTTAGGACTTCAAGTACTCAACTTCCAGTTGCATTAAAGAATAAATCAAACTGAGTAGGTCTTTAAAATACACACTTATTAATATTATTGAAAATAGATTCTTCTCTCATTTAATACATTCCAACTACCACAGTTTCTTCTGCCTCTACTCCTTCCAGCTTTCCTGTACCTCCCCTTTCTTCCTGACCCACTCCCCAACTATTTTCTCTTGAGAAGAGAGCAGGCCTCCAAGAGAGGAGCAGGCCTCCAACAGCCAAACAGAACAAAACCAGATACACTAGGACAAGGCGAAAGGGTCTCATATGAAGGCTCGACAAGGCAACGCAGTAGGAGGAAAACAGTCTCAAGAGCAGGCAAAAGAACAGCCATAACATATATGCAAAGGTCATGGTGCAAACCTATGCAGGCCCCTTTGCTTGCCTTTTAGTCTCTGTGAACCCATGTGAGCCCTGCTTAGTGGATTAAAGCACCCATTCCTAATGACTGAAACAGACTGTAGCAATAATTGAATGTGGCTGTGAGCATGGAGGACTCTGAGAATGGTTCTAGCCCGGCGGTGGTGGCACACGCTTTTAATCTCTGTGAGTTTGAGACCAGCCTGGTCTACAGAGCTAGTTCCAGGACAGGCTCCAAAGCCACAGAGAAACCCTGTCTCGAAAAACCAAAAAAAAAAAAAAAAGAATGGTTCTATCTAAACTCATCCATATAGGAATTCGGATCTGGTTTTGACTTAAGATTAGGTCTGAAAAAAAAACTGTTTTTATGATTTTCTTCTTTCCTTTCTAATACTAATCAGTTCATTTAATTAACAATTTGCAAATAAGCTCAATTAAAGCATAAGTAAAATATTATATAGCTATTGTAAGAATTTAATACAACATATAAAATGCTTGGCAAAATATTTACAGCACTCCTAATCTTTCTTAAGCACTTTGTATTAATTTTATCCCATATATTTAAATGACATATTCTAAAATATGGTTTACTGGCACTTAATGTCTTTTCAATTTGTTGTAAGAAAATATTGTTCAATAAAGCTAAAGAAGTTGATTCATTAGACCGAAAAACTTTTATGACAAATACAAACAATTATAAATTATATTTCAAATATATCATTCCAGTCTACTAAACACAAGGAATAACATAATACACACACATATGTACACACATACAGACTATTGACTATTGAGTTATTAATGAAATAAACAAACTGCTGAATAAATTAATGATCAATATATATTTAAGAAATTTCTAATTTAATTTGAAACACCATAATTCATGTTTTTATTTTTCTTAAAGTTATCATGTGTTTTTATTTACTAAAATTACATTTATGATCTTGAAAATAGACAAATTTTTGACATAGATAAAGTAACTGATTTAATTCCAACATTTTTGAGATTTCTGTAAATTGTGTTGTGATATATAGTCAAACATTTACAAAGTAGTTCATTTTCTGCTTGAAAAGTATACTTTAAAATAAGTCTAAATATGATTCAAAATGATAGAAAGAGATATTTGATTCAGTGGTCCAATGAGGAAAAGAAGATAGCAAAACCAGGGAGGGTATAATACAAGTGGCAAACATTTGATGTTTATGTACAAGCCCATTCTTGCAGTGATTTTATGAATGCATGTAGAAGACAATACTAATGAATTTCTTGTCTCTCCTTACTCCATAAATCATAAAATAGAAATACTGTCAATAGTTAAGGTCTGATATGCTAAATATTTTCCTCAGATACTCATTTCATCAGATGGTGAATTTCATCAGTTTGTTCTGATGGACATTTCTGTTTCTGAAAAGAAACATTTCTTTTTTTCATTTCTTTAAAATTTTTACTAAAAATAGATTCTTTTCTCATAAAATATATCTTGATTACAGTTTCCCCACTGTCTGTTATCCCAGTCCCGCCCCCACTCCCTTCCACTCTGGATCAACTCCTTTTCTGCATATCATTAGAGAAGAACCAAACTTGACAAAAAAAAAAAAAAAGATAAAATCAAAACCATCACACAGACTCTGTCCAAGGAATCCAAACAGAAGGAAAAAAAAAAAAAACCCTTGAGAGTAGGTACAAGAATCAGAGACCCTCCAGGTCACACAGACAGGAGTTCCATACAAATAATAAGCTGAAAGGTATAACATATACACAGATCCACGTAGGGTATGTTTATACTGCTTCAGTCTCTGAGTTTATAAGAGTCTTGCTCAGTTGATTCAGAGACCATTGTTCTTCTGGTGTCCTCCATCCCCTCTCACTCTTAAACTCTTTCTGATCTCTCTTTTATGGGGTTCCCTGAGCTCTGAGGGGAGAGATTCAATAGAGAAATCTCGTTTAGAGCTGTGTGTTCCAAGGACTCTCTTTTTCTGCTTAATGTCTGACTGTGGGTCTCTGCATTTTTTTCCATCTGCTGGAAGAGTGGAGGAGAAAGCCTCTGTGATGGTGGATGAATAAACCACTGATCTCTGAGTACTGCAGCCCTTCATTAGCAGTCATTTTGGTTTATTATTATTATTGTAGTAGTAGCAATAGAAGTAGTAGTAGTAGTAGTAGTGGTAGTGGCAGTGGCATTAGTACTATTATAGACCAGTAGTATTTGCTTTACCCTAGGTTTCTGGACTATCTGAGCTCTGGTACTTGGTCATCTCGTACTTGGTAAGTGTCAGGTGTGCGTTCCATCTTATTGAGTGTGCTTTAAGTCAAATCAGACATTAGTTTGTTACTCCCACAAGTTCTATGCCCTAACATATCTTAACAACAGCTTGGTCTGATGGGATGCAGGGAGTTATTTTAATTTTCTTGCATCTTTTGAGGCTTACTTTATAACCCAGTATGTGTTTAATTTTGGAGAAAGTTCCATGATGTGCAGAGAAGAAGGTATAATCTTTTGTGTTTGGATGAAATAAATATCTGTTAGGTCCATTTGGTTTATAACATTTATTGGATGCAACATTTCTGTTTAGTTTTCGTCTGGAGAAATTGTCCATTGGTGAAAGTGGGGTACTTATGTTTCCCACTATTAGTATGTGAAGGTCAACAAAATCTTCATTCTATAATGGCAACGTTCCTGGAAGATGCCCTAGTGCAATAGTGGGACAAAGCTTATGGGGCTAACTAACCAATATCTGATTTAATTTAAAGCCAACTCGATAAGATGGAACTCATCACCCACACTACTAAGGTGACCAAGACCATGAGACTAGGTAGTCCATGGACACCACGGAAATCCAAGTACTGCAAAATAATGTAACAATAAAATGATAATTAAGAACAATCTGTTAAACTCATAGATCAGTGTCTTCTGCAGTAGATGGGAACACATACAGAGACACACAGGTGGGACATATGCAGAGCATGAGAGACTATGGAACATCCAGTTCTAAATGGTGTATCTCTATCAAATCCTCTCTCGGTGCTCAGAGAATCCTGAAGAAAGAGAGGCAAAGAAATTGTAAGAGAGAGGATAAAGAACTCTGAGGAAATAAGACCTTCTAAACATAGCAGAATCAGTTTACACACAAACTCACAGAGACAGCAGCAGCGTAAACAGGATCTGCACAGGTCTTGTCCAGTTAGGGAACCAGTTCCCAAATGGAAATTGACATAGCCCTGCATCAATAACCCAGAGGCTCCCTACAAATAACCACTTGCAAATGAAAAATTATGTTTCTTCAACCAAGTCTCACTCGATATAACACCACTCCAATGGCAAGCCCCATGCTCATCAGTAATGGTCAACACAAAACAAAACTCAGGGATAGATTTGAGGATGTTTTGTCTCATAATGCCTTGTCACAATTTTTCGTTTTAATTTGTTTTGTTGTTCTTACAGATCCTTTGCCTATGTACTGTGGCTTCCAATAATATGTTTTCATGGGATTCCTTTACGTGAAAGTGTATGCCTCTGCACCTATATGTGTTTTCTGTATTTATTTCTTTGGTTCTTTTTCTTTTGTTTCTCTTTTGTTATTATTTTTAGATGTCTATTTGTTTTATAATGAAAGAGAGAAAGTAAGGATATGGGTTTGGGTGGAAGGTAGAAAGGGGAAAATCTAGGAGGAGTTGTAAGAGGGGAAACCACAGCCAGAATATGTTATATGAAAAAGTATTTTAAATAAAACAAAGATTGCAAAAAAAAGTTGTTTGCAGATGTGCATATTTCAATAAATTTGTAAAATTTCTGATTTTTTTGTTTGTCATCAGCTTCTGACTCCATCACACTGCAATTGGTTGGTAGAGACCTATGAGCCAAGTTAAATCTGCTCAATGCATATATTTTGCAATATAAGCCATAATCTGACCCGTGAAAATATCTAAGCATACCTGAAAAGATTTAGCATTCCTTTGGGAAGACAAGTTCTTTTGAAGTCTAGTAGATGAAATAGGTTTATAGAATGTTTCAGTGTTTCAGACCTCAGTTTCTGCTCACTTTCTAACTTTTTTTTAAAGCTTTTTTGTTTGTTTATAGACAGGGTTTCTCTGGTAGCTTTGGTATCTGTCCTGGAATTTGCTCTATAGGCCAGACTTGTCTCAAACTGACAGAGATCTACCTGCTAACTTTTTACAAGTTACTAAATGTGTGGTGAAATATCCAGCAATTTCAATAGATTTGTTTCTAATATTATATGAGGGTGTGCATCCTATCTTTTAAACCTTTTTTGCTTGGGTCGATTGTTTATAATTACTTTATCTTCTCCATGAATTGCCCTCCTTTAGATTTATACTATTCTTTTTTTTCCATTTGGCAGTGAATTTCATGACTGTATTTTTTATGATATTGAGGCAGCCAGTTCGGTCCTTTTCTACTATCTGCAAGGAATATAAATTTTCATTCTTTCAATTTTCTTCCTTCCATTCTTTATTTTTAATTGAAAATTTTTTTATACAGTGTATTCTGAACATAGTTTCCCCTCTCTCATCTCTTCTCAGATCATCCACACCTTTCCACTGATTCAAGCCTATCAGGCTTTTTCTTCTCTCTCGCTAGACAACAAATTGGCCAATAAAATAACAAGCCAGAACAGAAAAATGCAAACTAAAAAAAAAAAAAGAAAAAAAAGAGAAGAAACAGGAAAATAAAATGCTTGTATCTTATTTAGAGTAATTATTGCTGTTATAAAACACCATGATCAAAGAAACTTGCAAAGGAAAGGATTTATTTGGCTTAGATTTCCATATCATTGTTGATCACTCAAGACAGGAAGTTCAGCAGGGCAGGAACCTGGAGGCAGGAACAATGCAGAGTATGTGGAGGGGTGCTGCTTACTGGCTTGCTTATCTTGCTTTCTTATAGAACCCAGGACCACCAACCGAGGGATGCTTCTTCCCACAATAGGATGTGCCCACCTTATCAATCACTAACTAAGAAATTAAGAAAATTTCCTAAAAGTTCTTAAGGATGCATTTTTTCAAATGAGATAGCCTTTCAGATAACTCTAGTTTGTATCCAGTTGACAACAAACAAACAAACAAAAAAAAAAAACAACAGTATCAAAATTCCCTGTACGGCATGAGAAACATATACCCACAGAGACACATGGATACACTCATGTATTTAATCTTATAAAAGCACAAAGTTGAAGAAAAGAATAGATAAACAAAGATAAGTGAGGTAGAAAATAGCTGTTTCCTGATAGCTGATGGGAGGAATTTGACAAATAAATCCCACTTAGTTTAAATGCTCCAAGGTCTCTCATTCTTTGAACAGCGCGCAGTTATAGGTCTCTGTATTTGTTCCCATCTTCTGTAGGAGAAAGCTACTCTGGTGCTGGTTGTTAGAAACACTAATCTTTATATACAGCAGTTTATTACCCTGTTCCTTTAGCAGGCCAATAGTATTTGATTTTTTATCTATTCTAAAATTCTTGGCTACAAGGAGCAATGTCAATCATAAGTTTCATCTCATGGAGTGGGGCTTAAATCTAATCAGATAGTGATTGATTAGTCCCACATCTTTTGTGTCATTGCTGCATTAGTGTATCAAACAACTGGGTCCCCATTGTAGGGTAAGGTACCAACTACTTTCTAGAACTATGAACATCAGTCAGTTGGGATAAAGGCTCTAAGTAGGTACCAGTTACAGTTACTATTTTTTTTTATGTTTCTGTTCGCAGGTAGCAGTTGAAACTTTTTTCTTCATTACTTTTTGAATATAACTTTTGTTTGACTGATTTTAAAATTTAAAATTATTTATTGTTTGCAGAAGCATATTGATCTGAAGAATTCTTCTATTTATATTCCCTAGTTTGTGGTTACTGCCCCCATATGAATTGAAGGCAAGGATGTCATTAAGACAGGAAGATGGAGTACGTTTAGGAGATGACATTAGAAATACAAGAACAGTACAGAAATATGGGAATAATCAGAAAATACCTACTGTTCTTTTTCATATTTTAGAATGTGCCCTAAGTTTACACTCAGCAATGTGTTCTGTACTGCCAAGTAGAAGAGTGGAGAAAACTTCAAGCTATTTCTATTCTACTGTAATCATAGTTAGTTGTTCAGGCACATTTACCAAATTCTAAAACTGCATAAAATAACAATCCCATAAAAATCTTACATACAGTATTTTATAAACATTAGTGATTATTTTATATCTTTCTTCTTTCATTTTGTATTTGAAAGCATGAATTTTTAAAGGCACAAAATTAGAAGCAAAATAATCTTAGTAAAATCTAAATTTATCAAGAAATATGAACACTCTAAATCAAAAATCCTGACTTCATGACATAAGTATAAACAGTAAAAATTTGATGTTGTCTGTGGGTATGTGCAGAGACAAAGAAAGACATATTCCCTAAATAATACTGAATTATAAATTAAGTAATTATAGTTTTTGGATCCTTTTCCCCATGAAAGTTTTTAATTTATCCAAAATATAGAAATCTCTTAGATTTGTTAGCGAGCCCTACTTTTGTATAATCAAGATGCTTTTATTATATATATTTAATCACTGTCCTAGTTTTGAAAATAAATATAAGAATGTGATGTCAAAATATTAAATTCCAGAAGCAACATGCAAAATTTAGAAGATGAAGGAATATTGTGAAATATCTTAATTTTACTTGGCAGTCTTATTTCCATCTTTGTCATACTAATTTGCCTAGAAAATGTTTTATGACTATCTATATAGTATAGTAAACTTAATAATACTTATTACCAAATTAAACAGAAATAAATACTCATAGTGAAATTGTTTATGAGAAATATGTACACTATAATTCCTTGTATGCTTAAATTTTAATGGAAATATAATAAATATCATCCTTTAGTATTTCCTTTAGTATTTATTATTTTAAATTTACTCTTAGTGTTGAGGTTTGAATCCAAGTTGACTTAATTTACACCTAAACAACAAAGTCATCCATAAGACTCAGCTTACTCATGAATGATATTAATAAAATGATTTTAGCATAGGATAATTTTAAAGAGTACTATGCATTCTGTGTGTATCTGTGTGTAGCATATGCTTGTGAACTCACATGTTATGGGGTGTGTGGGCCCAGAGGTACACATGTGGAGGCCAGAGGTTGACATTAGGATGTTGTCTGTCTTTCTGTCTTACATTCTGAGATAGAATCTCTTCATGGAGCATGAAATTTGCAGTTTTATTTCATTCCCCTGGAATTTGCCTACTGTACCCCTCAGTTCGGATTTGGAAATACGCAGGTCCTTATGTGTTCATTTAAGTTAGGCATAGTGTCTGAGCCCTAATCTACTGTTATTTCAGCCAGCAATTGCCACCCCACAGATACCAACCTGCTCCTCTGGCAGAGGCCTGGCCATTCAGATTGCTAGCTGGCAGGAATTCTGTTCCAACAGACACCAGCTCTGTTACTGCCACTAAAGATAGCTTTAACTAAATCCCTAACATTTACTTATAAATAAGACTTGAGATTCAAGGCTGTGGTGAAAGCCTGCTAGCTCATAGAGGTTGAATAACAAAAAGCTAACCTTTTCTTCTTGCTGGCATCTCTGAAAGACTCATGTTTCCTCCCTGCCTAACCAGAAAAACTTGCACCTTTCTAAATCCCACCTAACTACTTGTGTTACTAACTTACCCTTCTGATGTAGGATTTTCCTCTGTATGCTGTGATTATCATTGATAAATAAAGGAACTGCTTTGGGCCTATAGCAGAGCTATAGGGGAACAGAGCGAGGCAGGGGAAAACTAAGATGAATTCTGGAAGAAAGTGGGTGGAGTAAGGGGAAGCCATGGAGCCACTGTCAGAGACAGATGTGCTGAAAGTTTGCTGGTAGGCCAGGACCTCATGGTGATGCACAGATTAATGGAGATGGGTTAAATTAATATATAAGAGTCAGCCAATAAGAAGCTAGAGCTAATGGGCCAAGAAGTGATTTAAATAATACAGTTTTTCTGTGATTATTTCAGGGCTGAGCAGCCAGGAACCAACAAGAGTCCTCTCCCACAACAGCCTTCAGACACAAGGTTGATTTATTTAATCAATGTGAATGCAGACTTGGGGTTCACACATGATTCAACATGCCTCCATACTTAAGATTGTGTGGCAAGCATTTTACTCACTGTTCATCTTCCCAGCTTTCTGTATTTTAAACAATTATATACAACTCTGAGACAGTTTGCAAAAAATAATTAACTACTTGTTCTTCAATGACTGTTGACTATTTTTGTTGTATTTTGTCTGATGCAGAGGTCATGGAAAAATACTTCTTACTGGATTACTTTCCCTGGTTTGCCTACCCTGCTTTCTTATAGCAGTCAGGAGTACCTGCTAAGGGGTGGCACTGTCTCAGTGGGCTGACCCCTTCCACATCAACCATTTTTAAAAAATGACATGCTAAGGACTTGCCTATAGGTTAGTCTCATGAAGTCATTTTCTCAGTAGATGCTCTTGCTTCTCAAATGGCTCTGGTTTGTCTTAAGATAACAAACAAGCAAGACAAAACAAAAACAGAAACAAAAAATTCTAACCAAGGGTATGAGAAAAGTGTTTCATATCATCATCAAAGATTTTATACGTTTGAATTTATGCCTTTGAAGTAGTGCAGAAATCTATATTAAGAAAGAATTCATGTCACCATATAAACCAGAAGTCTAGTATTAGGCAAATATAGGGGAGGGAGGGTAATGGGAAGGAAAAGAGGAAGAGTGAATGTGGAGAAATGAGAATCATTATGTAAGTGTATAACAATGTCAAAGAAAAAATTCATTAACAATAGAAACAGAGTTAATGATAAAACCTAACCCAGTCCTATATTTTCCTCTAGGAATGATTTAACAATATTCCTACAGATTTCCCTTGAAGCTTGGTTTTTAACTCATTTTTGACACAGGCTTAAAATGTCCATCAATTATTAACCTATTTACAATCTAGCAGAAATATACTTCCACATCAGGAGTTCTTATTTTTGCAATAACTGCTTAAAACATAATACCAGATTTCCTAGTTAGGGAAGAAGGCACTGGTTTATATACTGTTCTAGTAAATGAAAGAAAACATAAAAACAAACTAACAAAAAGAGGCTCAATAATTCTTAGAGGTGTGCAGAAATTGTCACAGTGTAAATAATCAGTATTAAAAACCAAACAAGCCCACCTATCTTCCCGCAACCTCAGTGAAACTCTAAAGCACAGCTTGCTCCAATACTGAGGGGACTTAGGAGGTGAGTGAACAGCCACATGGTGGGACACCCCACTCTCTAAAACCTCCACAGTGGGACAAAACCCTGGGCCCCTCCCCCAAATCCCATGACTTTTCTAGCCAGCCAGCAGGGAGCTTCCTGTGAGTAGGCTCCCCCAAAACCCAACACATGCACAGGACCCTCCAAGATACTAGCCCTGCCCTGCCTAAGAGCTGAGTGCTTGCTATAATACTGAGGGAACCAAGAGCTTGTTACAACAATGAGGGGATTAAGAGAGAGCACCAAGAGAGTGAACCAGGAGAGAAGACCAAGAGAGCAGGCTTATAGAGACCTCGGAGGCTTTCTGAGATGAACATTGACATTACAAAGCAGACCAAGAAAAACTCCCAAACATTCAGACGGTCATTGCAAGGATTGTACCAAGACACAAAGACACTGCCGGCCTCATTTGAAGGAAGAGTTGGGTAGGTGCCAATGCAAGGATTCCTCCAAAAACCTACAAGGCAACATAGTAACACCCAAACCCAGTGTCACACAACAGGAAGACTTGATCATGATAACCCAGAAGAAGCAGAAGAAAACAACTTTAAATGTAAATTTATGAAAATGCTGGAGATCTTTAAAGAGGAAATGAAAAACTCCTTTAAAGAAATGAAGGGAAAGACAAACAAAAAATTAGAAGAAATTAATAAAATTTCTCAAATAAACCCAAGGAAACCGAGAAAAAACAATCAAACAGATAAAGCAAACAGTTTAAGACTTGAAGACTGAAATAGAGGTAATAAAGAAAACACAAATAGAGGGAATTCTGGATATGGAAAATCTGGGTAAACAGAAACTACAGAGACAAGTATAACCAACAGAATACAAGAGAGAAAAAAGAATCTCAAGTGTTGAAGATACTATAGAGGAAATAGACTCATTTGTCAAAGAAAACACTAAATCCAACAAATTCTAACACAAAACATAACACAAAAAAATCTGGAACACCATGAAAAGACCAAACCAGAGAATAATAAGTGTAGAAGAAGGAGAAGAACTCCAGTTCAAAGAAACAGAAAATATATTCAAAAGAAGTATAGAAGAAAACCTTCCCAACCTAAAGAAGGATATCCCTATGAAGATACAAGATGCTTACAGAACATCAAATAGCATGGATCAAAAAAACAAAAACAAAACCCATTTCCTTGATATATAATGATCAAAACAAAAAACACACAGAATAAAGAAAGAATATTAAGAGCTGAAAAGGAAAAAATGTCAAGTAACATATAAAGCTAAAACTATCAGAATTATACCCAATGGAAACCATGACAGCCAGAAGGTCCTGAATAGATGTACTGCAGACACTAAGAGACCATGGTTGCAAACCTACACTACTATACCCAGCAAAGCTTTCTTTCACCATTGATGGAGCAAACAAGATATTCCACAACAAAAACAGATTAAACAATATATATCCACAAACCCAGCCCTACAGAAAGTACTAGAAGGAAAACCCCAACCCAAGGAAGCTAACTTCACTCACAAATCACAGGCAACTGATAAACCCCCAACAGCATAACCCAAAGAAGGGAAACACACAAAGAGTACTACAGAAAATAACTGGAGTTAACAACCACTAGTCATTAATATTTCTTAATATCAATGGACTCAATTCACCTATAAAATACACAGGCTAAAAGACTGGATATGAAAGCAGGATTTTCTGCTGTAAATGAGAAACATACCTCAACCTCAAAGACAGACTTACCTTAGAGTAAAGGTTGGGAAAAGGTTTTCCAATCAAATGGTCCTAAGAAACAAGCGGGTATAGCTGTTGTAATGGGCACACGGGCCTGCTTTTTGTCCTGGCGACCACCTGGCTCCTGCTGCCCCGTGCCTGGCTAGCTAATACCCGAAATAATTACACGGAAACTGTATTCATTGAAATACTGCCTGGCCCATTAGCTCTAGCCTCTTATTGGCTACCTCTCACATATTTGTTTAACCCATTTCTAATAATCTGTGTGTCGCCACGAGTCGTGGCTTACCGGGAAAGATTCAGTGTGTCTTCATGGCGGGCGGCTCTCTCTGGCTCTGTCCCCTTCCTAGCATTCTCTTCTCTTTTTTCCTGTCTATCTAAGTCCTGCCCTATCAGAAGGCCAAGGCAGATTCTTTATTAACCAATAAAAGCAACCCAAATACAAAAGGACCCTCCTACACCCACTGAATCCACTTAAAAACCTGAGATGGCTTAAAAAAGAGAGAGAGTTTAACACAGCTTTTTGCTGTTTGCTTGCTGCAGAGAGATTTCCTGACTCGGCAATACAAAATAGCAGAAAAAAGGTGCACGGTTTTAAAACGCGGCTTCCTGGGCCCTGCCGCAGGTGCAAACTCCAGCTATGGAGCATCTGTGGGCCCGGATGTTTGTGTGCCCTCTCGGGATCGGGAAGAAAGTAGCTGAGACCATGCCGTGGCTCTGCTCTTCCTGCCTGGGCAGACGGCGGGATCAGGCTTAGTCAGGCGGGAGAGCATGGTGGATTTCCGCAGCCATACACAGAGATGTTTTGCGGGTTGTGGCTCAGAGGCACAAGTGGCTCTGCCATGTTGGACTGGGCGGAGCAAGCAGGCAGTACCTGTATTTGACCTGGGATCGTGGCAGCTTAGATTCTTAAGAGTTTAGCATTTTAAAAATGCAAAGCAAAACTGTTCCTGTACATTGAAGAATTACAGATTCACAGTAGGACATATTCAGACATAAAAGACCTCTAAATGGGTCATACTGTTAGATAAAATGCGTAGGCTTGGGAGAAAAAAGTAAAAGAGTATAGAGAGTCATAAAATAATGTTAATGCCTTAAAATAAAAGGGTAAAGTCTTTAAAGAGACAGAGTACAGAAAGTCATAGATTAAAAAAAAAGAGAGAGAGAGAGAAAAGAAAATAAGCCACGTAAAAATGGAAAATTCACAGAATGTCTGGATCATGTATTTTATTGTGTTTTCTTTGAATTTTTTGACTGTGAAGGAACTAACTACAGAGAGAATTTTTATTGTATGGCCTGCCAAACAAAACCAACATATATGTCCTAAAGGTATCATGACTTCTAAATTTGGGTCTAAGAATATGGTGCTTTGGAAAGGAGGGTCTCCTTTTGTTTTCACAGAGGATAAGACCCTATGGATTTCTTCTGGACAAATATGGTTTGATAGACCATGCCCTCCTGAAAGGTCACTGTGAACACCTTCAGAAAATTACTTCACTCAACTGGTGACTGAGATGAACTGGATACACCATGAAAGACCTGATTGACAGTGCCCCCATACAGCAGGAAGAAGTTTGGAGAGAAGTAACTACGCCCATATTCCCAAATATTGTTTATAAATGTTCTTTAAATTTAAAGGGGGAGATGATATAGATATGGATAATTTACATTGGTATAAATTTTGCCTTATAGATATAAATTTAAGGTCAATTTTGTCATATATATGTATTTCTGACCTTGATTAAGGTATCATGATTGTGTAGTTCATTTAAAAATGTAATGTATAATTAAGAAATGTAGGTTGTTAATGGATAATCATTGATATAGTCAAGCTTGTAGTCATGTTAGTTAGATTTTCTA
>PVIU01023537.1:7959-27342 GCA_004026605.1 Ondatra zibethicus
CCACCCATCCCCCCACCCATCCCCCCACCCATCCATCCTTCACTGTGTGTTTACTGAACTCCACCTGTATGTGGTCTCATTGTGATGTGCACTGGGAATGCAGGAGTGAAGAAGACAGACTCAGTCCCCATGCTTTTGTTGTCTATTGTGTAGTTAGAGACACAATCAGTTAAGCCGGTAGAGGACTTTGGATACATATCTGAATGATAAGAATGAAGGAGAGTGGCAGGGCTGTCTAAGAAGCCTGTTGTCCCAAGAGCCGAGCCTTTGGTTCAGACTCTCATGGAGTAGAGAACCTGGCCACACAATGTCCAGGGTCCAGAGGCTGAGAGCTCACATGAAGCTGGTGCAAAGGCCCCGTGGTGGAGCCAGTGATGCTGAGACCGCCCTGAAATACTGCTGAAGTGACAAGCCACAGGCTTGATGGATCAAGGGAGAACAAGAACGAGAAGCGACCAATATGAAGCAGATTCACTCAACAACAATGCAAACCCTGACTCAGGAAGAACGGATCAGGCAATGTGGTCTTAAAAGTTCTCCATTTCCCTTTCCAGTACTGGAGGAAAGAATCCAAGTGCACCCAAAAAAACCGCACCCCAGTCCTCACTGGGAGATTCTAGGCGGGGCCCCACCCTGACCACGCCCCCGCCCCTCACTTAGGGATTCTAGGAGGGGCTCTACCCTGACCACGCCCCCGCCCCTCACTTAGGGATTCTAGGCGGGGCTCCACCCTGACCACGCCCCCGCCCCTCACTTAGGGATTCTAGGCGGGGCTCCACCCTGACCACGCCCCCGCCCCTCACTGGGGGATTCTAGACGGGCTCCACCCCTGAGCAGTGCAATACAGAATACATTCCTAAGACGTTTCAGGCACACAATGGGGAGAGTTTTGTCAAGGAATGTGGAAATCAGGGGTCTATTTGGGGGAGTCTCTTTTCTCCTTCCATCTGTGCAGCCCATACTTTGAACACAGGTTACAACAAGCCCCTCTCCCTTCTGAGCCCTCTCACCTTCCTCAAGAAACCACATCTTTTATTCAGAGCCTTCTGGGCTCAGATGGATTCTTAGCAAAGTGACCGAACATTTAAAGAGGAGACAAGGGTGTCAGGATGACCAAGTGGTGTAAGCCAAGAGCCAAAGGAGCCAGGAAGCAAAGCCCGGGTGAAACATGATGAGGGAAGCTGTGGGGGCTCCTGTCTGAGGGGTCAAGCTGGGTGTAGCATGGCTTGATGACGCACCAGAATTACTTAAAGGAAGGAGAATTCCTTTTTAGAAACAGGAACTCAGTGGCACTTATTGAGAACCGTTTCATCTGCTGTGGATATTGTCCCGTCTCTCAATGAAGATGTCATTCTTTGCTGATGATATTATTATTATTATTTAGACTGCCTCTCATTATTTAGCTCAGGGTGGCTTTGAACTTATGGCTATCTTGGTGTTTCGGTCAACCAAGTGCCAGGATCAAGGTTGTGTGCCACCATGTCTGGCTTTTTATTTCTCAAAACAGGGTGTCATGTAGCCCAGGCTAGCCTCAAACTCCCTCTACCGCTCTCCCGGTCCTCTTGCCTCCACCTCCTGAGAACTGGGCTGCAGATGTGCATGTCCCACAGCTGGCTCATGTGGGTCTCCCCAAGGCTCGGGGACTGTGCTGTGGGCTGAGCCCCAGGCCCTGCTCCGCCCCTCCCTGTTTTTATTGATTTCTGAGACTGTGTCTCACTTGGCCCAGGCTGACTCCTAATTCACAATCCTCCTGCCTTAGCATCCTGAGTACTAGGGTGGTAAGCACAAAGCAGCTTGAACAGTTCAGGAGCTGGAGTTGGTGAATGAATGAAGCACCCCGTCAGTCCACCCATCCTCATCGGCCCAGAACCAAGCCCTTGGTGGCCATAACCTGTTGGTAGGCGCCTTGGAGCCCTGGCTCAGGCAGCTGGAGAAAGAGGCTGGCCCCTCCCTAGGCCAGGCTGGCCTGCCGCTCACCTTCATTCCCTTCCTGTGACACACGGGAGCGCGGGAGCAGCGCCTGCTGCGGCCACCTCCCCGCAGCCCAGTGCGCGGTCAGCTTTGACGCCTTGCTCTTCCCATCCAGAAAACGGGTCTGCTAGAGGGCTAGCAGGCGAGTGAGCCCTGCCCCTGCCCACTGTGGCCCAGTCACTGTCACCTCCCCGTCACTCTCATCCCCTGTGCCTTCCACACTCACCCAGCAGCAGGAGTTTCAGTTCCCCGCGTTCCTGTTTTTTCTGTTCCAACAAAATCTTGTTGATCTCTTGGTCGATTCTGGCAGCTGTCTTCTCCTCGTCAGTCAGACACCAGGGACAGCAGCCCCGGGTCAGGGACCGGGCCATGGCTAGCGACTCACCAGCCACCAGGTGACATTGCCCCTCGGGGCCCACACAGCCGCAGAGAGTGGAGTGGACGTGGGAATCACTCCAGGGACCCCCGATGTCTTTGCCTAGGGCCCGTGGGAGCCCAGGCAAGGCCTGCGAGAGGCCTGGGTGCAGGGAGCAGGGCGGGGACCTGGGTGCCGGCTCCCGCCCCCTCCAACCTGCCCAGACCTGGCCCTGCCCGCCCGACAGGTCGGTGGCAGAGGCTCTGGCGGATGCGGAGGGAGGGGTGTCCGCCGCCCGCAGAGCCCAGGCCTCCTTCCTCCTTCCCAAGGAGGGTGGCCTCACCACCACCCCCACCCCCGCCCCGGGCCTCTGACGCTGCTGGCCCCAGCCGGCCCCCTCCTCTGGGCCGGAGTAGGAAGCGACCAGAGGGCACAGCTATTGCTCAGGGCTGATTTCTGAACCTGAGGCTGAGGGAAGTTTTGTGCTTCCGTGTCTGCCTGGGCTGCGGCTCCCTTCCCTCAGCACATTCACACCATTTTTATAGTTAAAGAAACTGAGGCACCGAGTGAAGGCAAGGCTTGTCCCGGAAGAGAGGGAGAGACAGAATAGTTCATGCCTGGCCCCTTGGGTCCTGGGGAGATGAATGAGTGAGCGAGGGGCTGATGTTCGCCCGCCTATGGAGCACCTACTGTATACCAGAAAGGCTTTCATTCGCTCCGCATGGGACAAAACAGAACATTTTTGTAAATTTGGGGGTGACAGCAAGATGTTTCAGGGGGTGAGGGAGCTTGCACTCCCAGCCTGACCTAAGTCACCCCTGGGGCTCAGACCATGGGAGGGGAGAATGGATTCTGCAGATTGCCCTTTGACCTTCTACCTAAAACCAAAACCAAACAAAATAATAAAACTCTCAGGGTGCCACAGACATGACAAATTCTAAGACAAAAGTAAAGTGGAGAGGTTAAAGGACTGGGGGTGGCTTTAAACAGGGTCACAGTGATGGTGACACTAATGGACAGAGATGAATCCCTGGACTGGGTCCCTCAGACCCCAGACTCCTGGAACTGAAATTTTCAGACCATTCTGCTTCAGATGTCCCTGACACACACCCAATCAGAGCAGCCATGGAACTCCTTGACTTGCCACTACTGAAGCATTGGTGAGGTTCAGAGAGGTGTGAGACACCCCCAGAACACACAGGAACACCCCAGGTCTGCGGCAGGCGGTTGACAGGCCCACGCCTGCCCCACGCTGGCTGACTTTCGGTTGACTGTTGAGTCAAACTGTGGCAGATGGGAACCTCGATAGGGGCTGGGCTGGGTCACCGAGGCCAGTAGGGGCTGTCCTGCCCACAGACGGCTGGGACCTGCTGTAGGGGTGGGGGTGAGGGGAACGTGAGGGGGGTGTCAGAAAGAGCCTGGTCTTGCAGAAACCGGAGAGACAGTACCCTGCCTGGCCCTTTGGGGACTAGACACCAGGTCCTCAGGACACAAGGTGGGTGCCAAAGTCTCACTCCAATACCTTCTGTGGTTCCCACTGTCACCCTCTGTGGAGGTTCCTGCAGGTGGATCCCGTGACTTCCGGGCCAGCCTGTGCTACACAGCAAGACCCTGTCTCAGATTTTTGTTGGATCAGCTCCCTGACAAACTCTAGTCAGTCAGTTCCCTGTACCTCTGTGGAAACACTGTAGCTATCAACAGGAGGGTTTTCTTTGTTTCTTTCTGAAGTAATAGGCTTTTTTCTTAAATTTTAAAATTACATTTATTTGCTGTGTGTGATTTTATATGCCAGGACACAGGTGTGGAGGTCGCAGGACACCTTGTGAGAGTTGCTTCCAGCACCCGGGTTCCAAGGATCAGACTCAGGTGGTCAGACTTGGCCACAGCTCCTTTACCCTCTGAGCAACTCGCAGTCTGACATTTTTCCTTAAAAAAAAAAAAAAAGTAAATAAAAAAATAAAAAAGGGCCTGGTAGCCGGGCGGTGGTGACGCATGCCTTTAATCCCAGCACTCGGGAGGCAGAGGCAGGGGGATCTCTGTGAGTTCGAGGCCAGAGCCTGGTCTATAGAGCGAGTTCCAGGACAGGTTCCAAAGCTACACTGCAAAACCCTGTCTGGAGAAAGAAAGTTGATCACAAGTCTCTTTGGCGTGCGTGGACGCTTCGCCGACATGCGCATCTGTAACTTCAGAGATCAGAAGAGGGCGTTGGGTCCCCTGGAATGGGAGTCACAGGTGTGGGTGCTGGGATTGAACCCCGGTCCTCTGGAAGAGCAGTCAGTGCTCATGGCCGCTCCCTCCACTCTCGACCGACCGTATGACTGGTGCTGAGCAGACGTCCTATCCTGACGTCCCTCCCTGTGTCCCTGAACCGCATCCGGCCACGCAGCTGCACTCGAACTCGGGAAGGTCCTCCTTGGCTGCCGCCTGGTTGCGGACGTCGTCTGGCGACATCTGCTGGACGCTTGAGGAATTCCAGGCACCTGTGCTGCCGACAGGGACAAACCAAGCATGCTTTCACCTCCGGGGCCACCTCGTCCAATCTCACCTCCATCCGGTCCCCACCTGGCTCTGACAGCTATGCCCATGGCCCTCGCAGCAGTCACCCGAGTCGCACAGGCCTGCCCGCCCAGGCCCGGTGCTCCTCCCTCTCTCCTCCCTCTGTTCCAGCCACACAGGCCTTCATACTCCAGCATGCTAAACTCCACACTGTCCTCCGGCCTTTGCGCGGCCACATCCCCTACCCCGGGGCCTTTGCACCGGCCTCATCCTCACTGGGACCACTTTTCTCCCGGGACCCACTCACGTACCACAACGTTCTGACTTCTCTGTGCCTGTGATAAACAGTGTGACCCAAAGCAATTTATGGGTGAAAGTTTATTTCATTTGACTTATGGTTCCAGAGGGTAAGAGCCCATCATGGTGTGTGTGTGTGTGTGTGTGTGTGGCGGGACAGCAGGTGGCTAGGGCAAGAAGCTGGCTGGTCACATTCATCACACACTAGGAAAACACAGAGAGCAAGCCCCCCTCACCTCCCACGCCACACCTTCTAAAGGCCACCCTCTCTCTGAATAGCGCTGGCTGGGTACCTGAGCTCACAGGGGCATTTCTCAGCCAAACCCCTACAGCCACCTTCCCAGAAAAATCTTTCCTGGGGCCAGCAAGAGAGTTTAGTCGAACAGGGCGGTAGCGGGGCACACCTTTAATCCCAGCACTCGGGAGGCAGAGGCAGGCGGATCTCTGTGAGTTCGAGGCCAGCCTGGTCTACAGAGTGAGTTCCAGGACAGGCTCCAAAGCTAAAGGGAAACCCTGTTTCAAAAAAACAAACAAATAAATAAGTTCAGCCAACAAAGGGGATTGCCACTAAACCTGAAGACGTCGGTTCGGCTCCCAGAACCTACATGGTAGAGAAAGAACTCAGTCTTGCAGACTGTCCTTTGACTTCCACCAGTGTCCCGTGGCACAGTCCTGGGTAGTTTCGCATCAACTTCACACAAGCTAGAGTCATCAGAGGAAAGAGCCTCAGTGAAGAAACTGCCTCCGTGAGATCCAGCTGTAGGGCATTTTCTTAGTGATTAGCAGAGAGGGCCCAGCCCACTGTGAATGTTTCCTTTCACTGGGCTGGGGTCCTGGGTTCTATAGAAAGCAGACTGAGGAAGGCATGGGGAGCAAGCCAATAAACAGCACCCTCTATGGCCTCTGCATCAGTTCCTGCCTCCAGGTTCCTGCCCTGCTTGAGTGCCTGTCCTGGTTTCCTTTGATGGACAGTGATATGGAAGTTTAAGCCAAATAAACCCTTTCCTCCCCAGCTTGCTTTTTGGGCATGGTTTTATTGCAACAATTGTGACCCTAAGACACTCTGTAAGTGAAAAATCTGAATGACTGGTGTAACAGGAACCCATCTCACACTCCGCCCCCTCCCCCAGCCTGAGTGGGAGAGGAGCCTGGGACCTTCTGGCACAGTTGGTGGGACTGTGACAGGCCACACACCACAGCGGGAAACAGCCAAAGGTGCCTGTTAGCCGACTCACAGCGGCCAAGAACCAGAAGTCATCATGTACATATGGTGAGACACACGACATGACCCACCCTGAAGATGGAAGGGATATTACTCAGGTGTAAAGGAAAAAGGCCTTCAGAACCCTGCTCCAGTGCGGGTGGCCCTGGAGAACACCAGCCTCCACACACATATGGAGACAGGAGGCGGGGAGGGTGGGTGCCACAGGGAGATGGGAAGTTGTGGAGATGCTGGGGACAGCTGCACGGTGGGAAGGATGAGCTTCATGCCACTGAACACTTTTTTTTAACTTTGCGTTCCCACGTGCCTGTGGAGGCCACCAGTGTCTTCCTTGATTGCTTCCACCTTGGTTTTTGAGACAGACACTCTGAACCGCAGCTCACTGACTGGCTGCCAGCAAGCTCCAGGGATCTGTCTGCCCCACATGTGCTGTGCTGGGCCCACGGACGCACCCCACCACGCCCAGCCCAGCACGACAGGACTGAACTCGGGTCCTGTCTGGGTGGCACCCTACTCAGCCATCTCCCAAAGGCATTTTTTTCTTTCTTTTTTTAAGAAATGGTGACAGCACACCCCTTTAATCCCAGCCAGGGCCGTCACAGAGAAACCTGTCTCAATTGCTGTCCAGCATCCCGCAGCAGAGACTGGGTGGGCTCCCCCTGGCGGTGGCTCTTCATCAGGTTCCTTCTCTGTTCCTGCTCAGCCGTCTCCACGTGAGCAGAACAGGAGGCATGAGTGGCGGTGTAAATGACACAACTCATGGTGGAGGTGAGACACTGGGTGTCCCACAGGTGCCTTCTGGATAGGCTTGCTCCGCCCCCCAGCCCCTACCTTTAACAATAACCCCGAAGGAGCCAGAGTTTAGGAACAAAATTTATTCCGATTTAAAACAGAATCCAAGAGAAAGATATGAAAAGGTGACTTCTGCGAGGCCTTCTGGGTCAGGGGTCAAGGCCCCGATCGGCTGCTTGCACCCTGGCGTCCAGCCCTGGTGGCCAAGGGCCTGCAGGAGCCCTGGTGCCGAGCTGGGTGCCTGAGTCTCCCCCAACTCACGAGGAACATGCTTCGCAAAGGACGAGGGTAAACAGTGTTCTGAGTGCTCTCTTAAATCAGGGCTGTGCAATAATATACAAGGGCGCAGCAGCCACTGGATGCCACGGTGGCCAGGCTGGCCCACTGGACTCCCTCGCTGGGCGGTGGAAGGTGGCTGGCGTTCCCAGTGCGTCAGGGCAGACACAAAGAAGCCAGCATGTCCCCTGCAGTCAGGCTGTCCCTTGGCGAGGGCCAGGTTGGGGAGGCTGGGTCCTCATCCTGACCTGTGTAGCACAGCCCCAAGGACCCTGGCTGGCACGGATCCCCTGGGCAGACCCTGCCACCCACCACTTGGGTGAGCACTTTGGCTGTGGCCACCATGGCCTGGCATACTTGGCACACTGCCTGAGAAGGGCTAACACTTTGCTGGCTTGGGGTGGCCCAGCCCCACACACCTGTACAGTCCCCAGGGCTGTGTGGCCAGGATGACCCTGCCATCCATGCAGCCCTATTGTGGTTGGGATAGCACAAGACTGGGCCCTCAGCTAGAGACAGGACAGGAGCCAGGCATGAGAGGGTGGGGGATCCACGGGCTGGAGGCCAGGAATGTGGGTGCTTGTCACAGCCACCTGTCTATATCCTGGGCTCTGTCATGTCCATTGGTCCCTTGTTCCCTTCTGCCTGGAACAGCAATTGTGGACAACTGCCCAGATTGGCGTGTGTCTGCGTGGACACTCTGGGGCCTGGAGTCCAGCATGGCAGGCAGGACAAAGGCATGGCCAGATATCCAAGCCCAGAATGCACGTGCAAAAGTAAAGAAATCTGACAGACATTGTAGTGTATATGAGCAACAGGGGCCGCCTGTGTCCTCTCTGGTCCTGGCCACCACCTCCTGGACGCTGGCCCTCGGGCCTGGGAAGCACCGGGCATGGTGCAGTGACTGGGGCCGGGGACCAAGGCATGGGGCGAGGCCACTGCCCATGTCTGGGGACGGACCTGAGAATATTCGGAAGAGGCCCCTGTGCATCCCGCTGTCACCCAGGAGGCCTCCACTGCCCAGCCACACAGTCCCTTGGGGTCCCCAGGATCTTTGCTGGCCAGGCCATTGGAGAGCGGATCTCAGGGACTCAATGTCCCTGAAGGCTCTGCCGCAGGCCTGGCCCTGTCTGAGGCAGGGGGACACACAGAAGTGACAGCCACTCAGAGCAGGGGACCTGCAGTGTGTCACCTGCCCTGCCAAGACAGAGTGCAGGAGAGTATTTCTCTTTTCTTCAAAAATAAAAACAAAACAAAAAACGGTTAGGCACTTCCCAGGGTGGGCATGGGGGCCGCCCACCCCCACTTCTTGGAGTCTGGGGAGCAGATGGTGCAGGTTGTGAATGTACACGGGATATCAATAACTTAGAAAAGGGAGACTCCGTGGTCCCCAAGCCTCCAGCCTTCCTGGAGGAGGACTCGAACTCGGGACCATGGGCCTGGGCTGCAGTGTCCCTGACCTTGATCACCTTGTGGCCATACGGGAATTCCTCTGGGAGGGCTCACTGCCGCTCATCATGTGCCTTTCTTCTCTCTCTCTCTCTCTCTCCCTAGAAAAAAAAAACTCAAGCCACAAGGAGTCAAGGCCAGAAAGAGACTACCCCTGCCCTTGAGGATCAGTGACAGGGACAGGAAGTGAGAGGGAAAAGAGACCCAGCCCGGTGCGCCCAGGCCCGTGGTTTGGGTCACAGGATGCGGAGGGAGCTGGCCCTGGTGGTGGCCACGCCCTGGTCACACCAGGTTGTACTCCTTCAGGTTCAGCTGCAGGATGGTGTCCTTCACGGCGGCAAACACGAAGCGGATGTTCTCGGTGTCGGTGGCGCAGGTGAAGTGTGAGTAGATGATCTTGTCGCTGTCGGGGTTCAGGTCCACGAACATCTTCAGGATGAACTCACGTGCGGCTTGTGCATCCCGCTGCGGCCCTGCAGGGAAATGGGCAAGGGCTGAGGTCAGCGGCAGCCAGGCCTTGGGGTGACAGTGGGGACATGGGGCGGAGCTCACCGTCGAACTCAGGGAAGTAGTCGACCAGGTGTGAGTGTAGGATCTTGTCTTCTAGAAGGTCCTTCTTGTTGAGGAAGAGGATGACAGACGAGTTCTGGAACCAGGGGTAAGTGATGATGGTGCGGAACAGCGCCTTGCTCTCCTCCATGCGGTTCTGTGGGCCACACACACGGTGAGCAAGCTACCCATGCCTGGCCCCTCTTAGCCCCCATGAGGGTCCCCAGTGTCACCTCGTTGTCTGACTCCACCAGGACCTGGTCATACTCGCTCAGGGCCACCAAGAACATGATGGATGTCACGTTCTCGAAGCAATGGATCCACTTCCTGCGTTCTGACCTCTGCCCGCCCACGTCCACCATCCTAAAGGGAGACCACATGACAACTCAGTTCCTGGGTGCCGCCTGCAACCCGTGCCTGTTCCTAAAGGATGACCAGGCAGGCGTCCCTGTAGATGTTCAAGTCCCTTACACAGATGGGGCAGTTTTTATCCAGAACCTGGGCAGACTTTCGGATCTGAATCACCTCTCTATGGCTCAGAGCCGCACAGCACCTGTGCAAGCTGGGCAGACATCACTTCCCCAGCATCTGTGCTGGTGGCTTTGGACTAACACAAGGAGGGGACAGCCTCTACCCCATGGACTCCACCTGCTGGTGGTATGGGAACCACAGGGCTGCCCATCTGGCCACACCTGGCCAGGACTCAAGGTTGTTGGCCATGCAGTCTGCAAGGGTGCACCACTGGCCTCTACCCTCACTGGAGTGGCTGGGGCAGTCTAAGATGGACGCCTGGCTGCAGGGGCATGTGCGGAGGAGGGGCCGCCATGGGGAAGGAAGGACATGGTGCACTCATGCCCTGGGAAGGGCTTTAGATGGGAACGCGTCTCTGCCCTGATGCCATGGCATTATGGTACCACCAGGGGTTGTACGAAAAGGCAGGTGAACTGAGCTGCACACCCAGGAGAGACAGAGACGCACAGCATGCCTGCAGGTCAGGGAAATGACTGGGACAACTGTCACCTAACCCATCCTGACCTCATCGTGAGCCCTGCTGGCGGTGCCCTCAGTCACCTGAAGATGATGTTCTCCAGGTCGAATGGGTACTCGATGATGCCCGTGGTGGGCACGCGCACCCGCAGCACGTCCTGCTGGGTGGGCAGGTAGCCCACGGTGGCGATGCGGTCCACGTCCGTCAAGTAGCTGCAGTGGAGGGGTATGTGCTCAGGAGCTGCTGGGGACAGTGGCGCAGATCCCACACCCACAACAGACAGGGATTTGTTTGGTACTGTGTGGCACAAACTGGGGACCGGAGGGGCCAGCGGCCTGGTACACTGCCAGGCCCTACTGGCCCTAACGAAAGTACACTGCCCCCATGGGCCTAGGGACACAAGTGTCCCAAAGAGAAAATAATCGCAGGAAGGGACTCAGTGTCACTGCCCAGGACAGCTGGGACGGGGCCCACAGCACGGGGACACCTCATAAAGCTCAACTCAGGTCAGAGTGGTTGTGGGCTAGGAACAGGCAAGCCAGTCAGGGACAGCCACTGGTGACACTCACTGCTGACCTGGGAGCCTGTGTGACAACCGTCAGACTACAGACTCTCCTGAGCTGTGACCACCCCTAAACATGTTGAGCCAGCCAGGGCTGAGTCTCCTCCCGGTGAAGCTATGGGGACATGGTAGAGGCCGCAAGGAGGGTGGCCTCCTGGACCCGCTGAGAGGCCTGAGTCCTGTCCCTTCCTCTAAAGCTTTGCCTTGGTCTCTCTGAGGCAGGAGCGCGAGGAGGATCAGTAGGGGTTGGACCAGCCTTAAACTGTGTGCTCCCACAGATCTGGACAGCGGAGCGGAGAGCTGGCCAACCCTGTGGGTGATGAGGCTATGGACATGAGCCATCCCCATCCTATGGCCCTGGGGCCTAGGTCACAGTCATCTGTGTTCCTTGGATTAGCTATGCATGCCAGCCCCACTCACTACTTAGCCGAGTCAGACAGCTGGAACTCCCGCCTGCGATCGTAACACTCCTGGACACCAGGGTCACTCCACAGCGTCTTGATGGCATTCACGTACTGGTGCTCAAAGGTGGTGACTTTCTCTACATCCACCTCCCGGATCAGGAGTGCATTGGCCTGACGGAGGGAGGGCAGGCCATGAACTCTGGGGGGCCCTGGCCAAGCAGGGAGCCTGCAGAGTTGGCAGAGCAGTTAGGGGAGCTGTAGCTGGGGTTCACAAGGCTTAGGCCTCTGGGAGGCAACAGGCCCAGCAAACCCAGCAGCAACCAGGGAGAGCGCCTCATAACCCATGTTTCCTGGCCATGCCAACTAAGCTGTGTGGGTGGAGGCTGTGTGGGTGGAGGCAAGGATTGGGGAGATGAGGAGGAATCTGCAGTTCCCTTTCTGCATGCCTTTGTTTTCTGAAACAAGGTCACGTGATCCAGGCTGACCTTGAGCTCATCCAGCACACTCTAGAATAGCAGACGAGTACACCTGAGTTATTGGTATGTGCGTGCGTGCATGCGTGTATACACATGTAACCCAGGGCTTCATGTCCTCCAGACGAGCCTCTACCCACAAGAATCCAGCCCAAACCCTGAACCTGCTCCTAGGAAGCCCAGAAAGGGGACTTCAGACTGGGGCTACACCCTTCTTTCTGAGCTACTGAGAGGTGGCCCCTTCCATAGCCCCAGGCCAGAGGAGCCAATAAATCATACAACACCAGCCCCCAAGGGCCTGACTGTGGGTGGATCAGACTCTTCCCAAGGCAGCCTGTCTTGGCCCACTTGGAGCAGACATGGCTCCCAGCCTGACAAAGTGTGTGGCTCACACAGCACCTACCAGGCTGCCTGGGCCTCACTGAATCCTGGTGTGTGTGGGGGGAAGCATCTGCCCATCTGCCTGTCCTTAAGTGGGAAGAACCCCAACCATGACAGTGACTGCCCTGACCCTCGTGTAGGGTAAGAAGCTTCTAGAACCTGCCCCATCGCCTGCTTGTGGACAGAGCCGGAAGGGAGTGCTCACCCACAGCACTGGGCTACAGCTCCCTCCCGCCCGCCCTGCACTAGAGAGCCTCAAAGGGTCACCAGGCTCCTGGACAACCACAGTCACGAGGCTGCAGAGACACTGGTGTTGGGCAAGCTGAGAGCCAAGGTGCACCCCCCCACATCCAGATATCCAGAGATCTGACTCAAGGTTCTTCCGACAATACCTGGCCCTTGAGAGGCAGAGGAAGAGGATGTTAAGCTGCAGACCGACTTGGACTACTAGGGAAGACCTTGTTTCTGAAGCACCAGGGTTGGGGGCCTGGCTCAGTGTGACTTCAGACCCAACAGGCCGATTTCAAGACAAAACAAGCCGGGCATGGTGGCTCACACTTTCCAGCACTCAGGAGGCAGAGACAGGCAGATCTCTGAGTTTGAGGCCAGTCTGGTCTACAGAAGAAGTTCCAGGACAGCCAGGGCTACAGAGAAACCCTGTCTCGGGAAAATCAGGTGATGCTGGACGGCAGCCTAACCAGCCCCACTCCAGGCCCCACCCTCACCTTGTTCTGCTCATACTTGTAGAGGATCTTGAGCGTCTCCATGGCGCGCACCATGGCCTGCATGGCGGTGAAGATGTTCTGGTACACCAGCTTGGTGAAGCCACGCTTGTCCTCTTCCGAGTAGCCGGCTCCGTGGATGATGCGCATCTGCTTGATGAAGGTGCTCTTCCCGCTCTCCCCCGTGCCTGCAGACAGCAGCGTTCCTCACCATGTGCTCATCCGTGCCACTTCCCCTCCAGATGTTCTCCCAATCACGAGGGATTATGCTCCTACCTGAGAACACCCGGTACTCCCCACTCCCTCAGGAGCACGGGGATCCTGCTCACCAGCCGCCGACAGGGACGCCATGAGCTCGTTCCCGGGCCTCCCATGGCCTACGGCCCAGCAGCACCTGGGGCTTCGCCACCAGCCCCCATGACAGAAGATCCCCTGAGGTCAGTGTTAATTCCCACAGACCCCCTGCAGCCAACGAGCAAGGCTCACACACGGTCAGCACCGTGGGTACTCACTTGGTTACCCCAACCCTGCTCTCAGCATGGACCCCACCCACACTTCCTACACCTGAAGGTGTGCTGGACGCTTGGCCCCTGCAGGAAACGCCCAGGGCTGGCCCCCGAGAGGCTGCTGGCCTCAGGCAGAGGCCCTGCCCACTGCTCTGAAGCTGTTCTCTCTAGGCCGCATACGTTAGGAACCTGTGCTTCAGCTGTCCCAGCCCTCTGGGGGGGGGGGCTGCAGCCATGATCCTCCCCAGGCCAGCCAGGGCTACACTGTGTAAAGGACAGAATATTATCAACTCTTTGGCATGTGTGGTATACATGTATGTTTACACACACTCACACCTGTATGCACAGCTGTGCGAGCACACATATGAGTGTGCATGCAAAGGTCAAGGCGGACATATGCATTAGGTCTCGGATGGGAAGGAACCGGAAGGGAAAGATAACAGGAGGCAGAGAGCCGTGCTGGTACAATGAAGCTGTGTCAGCACGAGGACCAACACCGGCGCCCAAATCCACGAGACACCTGGAGATGAGGGTGTCTCATCTACCTGTAACCTCAGTGCTTGGGACACACAGGGCGTCCCTGGCTAAACTAGCTTGGGCTCAAGTGGGACTGGCTCGGTGAAGTACAGGGGTGATGGAGGAAGACACTCAGTACTACCCTCTGGCCTCCACATTCATATGCACACGTGCGCCTGTGGGGACACACATGCAGTGAAGCACACACTCATGCCAAGTAAATCAGAGGTATAAAATAGGGATAGGGCTGTAGCTCACAGACAGAGCCCCGCCTAGAACCTCCCAGTGAGGGGCTGGGGTGTGGTCAGGGTGGAGCCCCGCCTAGAACCTCCCAGTGAGGGGCTGGGGTGTGGTCAGGGTGGAGCCCCGCCTAGAATCCCCAGTGAGGGGCTGGTGTTGGAGTGGGCCTATGTGAGGTCCTGAACTTCACCCCTAACACTGAATACATACAAAAAACTACTCCGAACCCGTAGGGCTGAACCTGTGGGCTGTGACCCCTTTAAGGGTCAAATGGCCCTTTTACAGGGGTCGCCTAAGACCAACAGAAAACACAGATATTTATATTATGATCAATAACAGTAGCAAAATTACAATTATGAAATGGCAACAAAGTAATTTTATAATTGGGGTCCTCACAGCATGAAGACCTGTGTTAAAGGGTCCCGGCATCAGGAAGGCTGGCACATCAGCAGCTGTGTGAAAGTTCACACCCACGCAGGAACAGCGCAGGGCAAAGGCCTCAATAGAAAGGCCCTGCTCCGACAGCCATCGAATGATGGCCATGGTGGGAGAGAGACACTCACGTCCAGGGGCACAGATGCTATCTAGTACACTGGGTTTAATCAAAGGATCATAAAAGCGGTATCAGGGACTTGGGATGTGGTGGCGCACACCTTTAAGCCCAGCGGTCAGGAGGCAGAGACAGCAGTCTGGTCTGCAGCTTGGGTTTCTGGGCACCATGGCCTCAGCAGAGCTCTCCAAGAACACAGTGCACACCCACTTGTCCATGCATTCACCACAGAGACTCCCAGGCTGTCACACGCACACGCACACAGATATGTGAACTCCTGCTCGTGGGCAGGGGAAACGACAGTGCAACCTAGGCTGCGTGAAGTCCCTACCACAAACTGAGCCAGTGACAGGGCCTTCAACAGACCATGTAGAAGACAGAGTATCCCCACTACATGGAACCCCTTCGAGCCTCTGTCCCTTCTGGAGTTGCAGATTCTAAATATTAAGACCCAAGGTTTGGCTGGGTGGCGGTGGTGGCACACGACGGTAATCCCAGCACTCGGGAGACAGAGGCGGGGGGATCTCTGTGAGTTCGAGGTGAGCCTGGTCTACAGTGTGAGTTCCGGGATAGCCAGGGCTACACAGACAAACCCTGTCTTGAAATCCACCCCCCCAAAAAAAGCAAAAAACAAAAAACCAAAAACAAACCCAAGGCTCAACAGACAACTTGCTGTCCTTATGGAGGACCTGAGCTGGGCTTCCAACACCCACATGGCTCAGCTGTAACCCCAGCTCTTGGGATCTGTCTCCCTCTTGTGTCCACCACAGGTACTGCACACATGTGAAAAATTGCAACTTTTTCTGCTCCTATGACTCAGACCCACAGAAATACAGGGGTGTCCCATCACTTTCGTCACTGCGCTCTTGCCAGCAACCAGCAGGTCCCCAGTGTCCTGCCCTGGTCCCACTGAACTTGGCCTAACACATTGCCCAAGGAGGCCACATGCAAGCAGGCAGCTGCCAAAAGATGACAAGCCACCATACTGGGTGGAAAAAGGCCACTGTAATGATGGGCCCAGACAAAAGAGGGCCACCGCAGGAGCCCAAGTCCAGCAGGAACTGGACAGCAAGTTAGGCATGGCTGGGTCCAAGCTTCAGCTCACCCTGTGGTACGTGTGTACAAACTAACAGCATGTGCCAGGGTCAAGGAGGCAGCTCGGACCAGTACCCAGGCGGAGCCACTCCACTGTGTGGCTTCACCAGTGGCCATGTCTCTGGGAGCCAATTCATCGCTGTCATGTCCTGTTACCTAGCATCCAAGAGCGGGTACAGGCTCAGGATCCTCCACGCAGCAGACCCAAGTCATACTTGGGACCACACACAACAGCCAGTGTCCATGGTCATGGACAGGGGTGGCATTAAGGAGTCCTGGGGGCTGGTACCCCTCCCCATAGCTGAGAGTCAGCTAGCTCTCCCCACAAGCACCCATGCCTTGCCTGCCCAGGGCAGAGTCAGGTTCACCTGTGGACTAGCAGCAGGTGTGAGACCTGGGTACCAACGGATCACAAAGCAAGGGCAGAGGAATGCCTGGTCGGCGCCTTTCCCTGGGGAAGCCGGATGTGGTGTCAATGAGGGTTCTGACACCGTTCATCTCTGCTTCCAACCTCTGAGCCCACAGACAGTAGCACTTTTTACACACGTCCTGAAAACGCCAGGATAAAGCCATTGAATTCATATAGCCTGGGGTCCTCAGCAAGCTCACGCTGGGGTGGTTTGATACTGGGGGTCCCCAGACATCCTCCTGCATCTGCTGACACCAGGTCTGCTGTATCCATCTGAAGACTAAGGTACCCACAGAGCAGGACACAGACTGGAGCTGGCAGACCACACAGCATGCACCCAGCAGAGCCCAGAAAGGCTGGCCGCAGACAGACCTGTTTAAACAGGCCACTCAGACCTCCTCAAGTGGGAAGAGAAGAGATGGAGGGACTGAGCCTCCACCCTGGGAGAAAGGCAGAAGGGAGAAGATGCTGTAAGGGAGGGATAGACAGACAGATGAAGGATGAAGGGATGGATGGATGGATGGTGGGTGCCTGGGTGGGAGAATGGGGTTGGAGGCATGCAGACCCTGGCTGTGGTACCCATTCCCATGGCACAGTGTTCACATACATTCACAGTGTCTCAGCATCAGCAACACTAGAGTCAGAGTCACCTCACAGAGGCTGCCAGGTGGGTCTTGGCACCAAAGACTGAGAGGTGGGAGAAGAGGTGGGAATGCCCCTTGCATACTGGGTGACGCTGGAGCATGCGGAGCCCATGGAGGCCCTCAGTAACCCAGTGAGTCAACCTGGAGTCAGGTGAGGAAGTGCAACCCCATGCAAGCTACAGCAGCACCCACAGGCTCAGGCCCCGCCCACAGGCTCAGCCAGGACCTATCACTGAGACCTACTTGAGGGAACTGAGTCACAGGACAGTTAAGTGGCCTGATGTCACAGTCACTGCATGACAGGCCCGAACACAGCTGCATGTTGTGGCTTTAAGGCTTAGTTCCCGTCCTGTCTCATGACAGTGCCCTGGGTAGTGAAAATCACAGCTGTAAGGGTGACGCCTGCCACCAACAGTCGCAGGCCACATGCACCAGTCTCTGAACTCGTTGCTGCGATCTTATCTCTGGGCTGGTGGCAAAGTCTCCCAGGGGCCCCAATGTGTGGGCACCGATGGCCTCAGAGGGTCATAGGCCACACCAGTGGCTGATAGTGAAGGCTCATGTTCTCTATGCACAGCAGCCCAGTATGAGCACCCCCACAACCAGCGGGAGGCACTCTTGGGCATGCCCCCTGCCCTGGGCCTCCACAAAACCTTTACGCAAGTCCACAGGGCCAGGGAAGCCTGACATGGCCCTGTCCTGCCCCACACGTCCCCAGGCGCTAGTCCCAGGCTCGGCAACCACAGTGGACACTTCTGACAGCAGCTGTGCTGACCACACGTTGGATGGCTTTCTTCACTTGGCTTTCAGACAGGGTCTCACTATGTAGCCCAGGCTGGCCTAGAACTCACAGACCTGCTGGCATCAAAGGCGTGCCTCGCACCAGGGAGTCTAACGGTATGGCCTCCTAGCTTTACACTTCTGGAGGGAATGCGTGGAACAGCAAACCTGCACTGTGGGCTGGAAGCGTGAAACCAGCCTGGGCTACAGAAAGGGCCCAAGTCTCAGGAAACTCAGGGCTGTGGCCGCAGCTGAGTGGGGCGCCCATCGGCACACGCGGGGCCCGGCCCAGCCCCAGCACCCACAAACCGAGCTCACCAGCACTGCCCCTCCTAGGTGGAAGCAGAAGAACAGGAATCCAAGGCCATCATCACCTACACAGTGACTGTGAGGAGGGCCTGGGCTATGAGGCAGAAAATCAAACCCTGTTCACGTGGGCTAGGCACAAAGAACACACAGACAGGGCTGGGTCCCCAGCCCCTCAAGGGCTTCCCATCAGCCCATCAGCCTCCTGTCTCCACACAGGGCCAAGCCAGTGACCCTGTGCCCAGCACATGGCCCCAGGACGCCCTGTGGGCTCAAACTTCAGTACTCTGGCAGGGGCAGAGTTGGACTGCCCAGTTCGCCAGCTGTCACATCCTCAGGTGACAACATTACTTGAGGGGGGGGGGGACGCATCAGGAAGTCCAGACCCTGGCCTGCCTGTGCTCCCGAGTGGTGCTGTGCTCAGCAGCCACAGCGATGCTGGAATGGCTTGTGCTCAGAGCTGTCAACTGTGGACAGGCCCAAGGCAGGGGCAGCGCTGACCATGTGGAGCCTCTGACCATGACGCAACAGCACCATGTGCCCCGGAGTGACTACATCCTGTTGCACAGCCACCCTCGGACCTTGTGGTCAGTCCCCTGCAGAGGTGGGGTATGGGGTACCAGCTGGGTGTGCATAATGCAGACAGAACCTGCACCTAGCGGCTTGGCACTCAGAGCACCGCAGACCCTGGGGACACTGTTGTGGGTGTGCCTGGGTCTCCCGGCAGTCACTAAGGACACACAACTGTGCAGGGACACTGCAGTAAGTGCCATGCTGCCTCATACCGAACCCCACAGCACCTCCTACCAGGCAGGAACACTGCTCCCACTTGACAGATGAGGAAACTGAGGCCAGGATACCCAAAGAAAACTCGTGGTCTCAATCAAGGCACACCCCCACATGGGGCAGCTTGAAGGACCAGAGGGGGACTTCCAAGGGTGTCCCCTGAATACCCTGAGGAGCTGATTCCAATGACCAAGGGGTCCACTCCATACGAACAGCAAAGCCCATGGGTGTGGGTGCCATGTACGAAGCAGAGGACGCAGAGCGTGGAAACAGTGGTGGCCTGGGCAGCGCGCTGGCCTTGCCCCATCCCAGAAGCTGAGGACATGTGTGCCCATCCCAGAAGCATGCTGAGGACATGTGTGCCCATCCCAGAAGCATGCTGAGGACATGTGTGCCCATCCCAGAAGCATGCTGAGGACATGTGTGCCCATCCCAGAAGCATGCTGAGGACATGTGTGCCCATCCCAGAAGGATGCTGAGGACATGTGTGGCCATCCCAGAAGCATGCTGAGGACATGTGTGGCCATCCCAGAAGCATGCTGAGGACATGTGTGGCCATCCCAGAAGCATGCTGAGGACATGTGTGGCCATCCCAGAAGCATGCTGAGGACATG
>PVIU01023538.1:0-27223 GCA_004026605.1 Ondatra zibethicus
TTTGACTGTCATGGCTGGAATGGGTACTACTGGCATCTAGTGGGCAGCAGCTAGCAGGGCTGAACTCTAGCTTACAGGGCACAGCCAGCCTCATCCTCATGGCTAAGGAACTGGTCTCCAAATGCCAGCAATGCTGAAATGGACTGCCTAGAACAGCATGCATGCATGCTGTGGTTTGTGAGACAGTCCTTAGTCAACACGGTTGTGCTGAACATCTTTTTAGTAGAGAGTGACTACAATAAACATCTTTGTTGAGAGTAGCTTTTCTTACTTTGTCCTGTCTACTTGGAGCTGTTTACAAAGTTGAATTTGCTGAAGGTTTTATGATCATATCTTGCCTGATATGACCTCTTAAGGCTACAGTGATTTTTGGTGTTACCAGAGATGCCTGAGGGGTAGTTGGTACTTTTCCATTGACAGCCCGCTCTTTCACTGCTGTGAGCTTGATTTCGCTTTTGTTAATTGTTTTTTGAGAACATTAACTATGATCAGTATAATGTCTGCCCTGTCCCTTTAAGAGACAAGCCCCGCCCATTCCCTCCCCATCCTCCTTCGAGGCAAGCAGATCTTCCTTCCATCCAGCTTCAGTTCCTTCTTTTCCATCTCTCTCCCAAAGAGGTAGCTTCTCTTTTCCTCTCCTCCCCCACTTCCCCCTCCAGTTTCTCTTTCTCTCTCTGCTCTTTCCCCTTCTCTCCTTCACCCTTTCCCTTTCCCCTCCATAACCCACTAAATAAATACCCACTTTCTCTGCATGGTGTGCCTATCCATCTCTGTCTCTCACTCGCTGCATGGCTCCCTGCCTGGGACCTGATGGCCCTTGAGACCTGCCACTGCACCCCTTGAGGAACTGCAGCATTTTATCTAAGCCATAACAATAAGGCCTATCCATTATCAGTTATGTGGTGGTTTTGGTGTCTTGCCCTCTTATTGTGGGGGTCTGAGAGAATGGAGCCTAGAGAGGATATTACAGGTCTGCATTCCCTCTGCACACTGGGATCAGTGGAGAGTTTTTATGTGAGCACAAACAGCACCAGCTCATGGTGGAAGAACCCAGAGGTCACAACTGCCCCTATGTATTGAGTTCCGTGTGCATAGTCCTGGGCAAGGGACCTGCCCTGAGCTGCCAAGAAGGATCTAGAGGAAGGACTCAGGAGGGACAAAAGCTGAGTCAGCAGGGGCTTCCAGGGCTCTTCAGAGAAGGTTGGATACATACACTGCCAATTACACTCATAGACATGGGGTCTTTTTTCTTTCTCAACTATTATGAATGGGGCAAGATGGGAGAGAACTGTCTTGAGGCCTAGACTTGAAATGAAAATAAAAATATGGAAACCAGAAAGGTCACAGAGTCCAATGATTGCAGCAGAAATCATTCTGCGTCCCTGGAGGTTGGGCATGTCCGCTTCTCCACAGATTTATTATGTGGCTGGGTAATGTATGACTCTGTGACGCAGAATGGGGAGGAAGACTTGCGGACCTCATTGTCAACACGTTTGTATTTGACCATCCACATAATAAAGCCATAAGACCGCCTTCCGTAATTTTCTGTACCTCTAAGGTTTCACCTACTTCATTCTGTAATCTGTTAACCTGGCCAGGTATGATGGTGCAGAGGGGGAGGCAGAGGCAGGAAGATTGCTACAAGTTTGAAGCCAGTCTTGTCTACATAGAAAGACAGCCATGATTGCAGAGGGCAAGGGCAGCACACAGTGAACAGAGAGATCAGGGCGTGTGGCGGGGGAGGGATGAATCCCAGGTGACCAGGACTCCCCAGGTCGTCACATCTCTGATCCTCCTCCCAGGAATCCCGTCTTCCATGAAGTCTGTCAGCTGAGCCCCTTCATTACTGTTGTACATCATCATCATCATCATCAATTTAATTAAGCAAACATAATTATTTTAGAGTTGTATAGGTTGGAAGTCCAACCGGGTCTCTCTGGGCCAAAGTCAAAGCTGTGCCGTGTTCCGGAGAAGCACGCTGACCTTTCCTAGTTCCTAGAATGTGCCCTCCTCTGTCACGGCCCACAGATGTGAGTCTGTTCCTTTACTAGAGGTCAGAGAGTTCGAGTTTGTTTTGCTCTTTCAAAGTTGTTGACAAGTGGCTACAAAACAAGAGGTCCTGACCTAGAGTGGCTAAGTAGTACTTTGAGTACAGAGGTGTATCAGCTCCAACTTGACCAAAGGTCAGAGATGCTCTTTAATGAAGTCTGTTGCTCCCCCACTCCCATTTATGAGTGGGTTATAAAAAGATGTGGAAAACAAAGGGGTGGCTCTGTGCTCCCTGAATTTCCCTCCCGATGCTGTTCTGTGCTTTGTTTCTTATTTCTCCCTTATCTCTGTCCCCTTTTGCTTAATAATTCTAATCTTCATTCTGCTACCCTGGAACTTGTGAATCCAGTCAAGGCTGGTCCTCGACACTCCTCCTGTGGCTGTGGCCTCTTCCTCCCTCTACTAGGTCATCAGGCTGTGTTCCTCCGCTTTCTCGCAGTCATGCCTCTCCCAACCTGGTGGGGCTTCAGGCAGTTTGAGGCTTGGAATTCATCTTTTTGTTGACACCCTGACTAGAAAACCTACACTTAGAACTAGGCCACTAATGTTCCCTAGCTCCCATCAGGCCACAGGCCCAGCTGCACTGCTGCCATTCGGTTTTGCAGAGATAGCAAATCTTTCTTTGGGCGGGGGTGAAGGGGTGGGGGAGGTGGGGAGAGGGGGGCACAGAGCAAACGCATGCGCATCATCATCTGCAGGTAGGCTCCAAGATGTAAAGGAGTGTGGGAGGAGCGCGGGGAGGGTGGGGCTAAGCACTTCTATCTCAGTTCAGAATACCAGATGGCCCACGGGACACACAAGTGCACAGCAACTAATGAAACGTTCAGAGCCCTAGGAGGGCTGAGACCGGAAGTGGGTCGGGTGTGGCGGTGTACACCAGTAATCCCAGCATAGCACACGGGAGACAGGTAGGAAAGGAGCATTGGAAGCCAGCCTAGAGTATGTCGTGGACCCTGTCTCAAAAGAACAAAAACCAACCAATGATCCATCCGTCTGTCCATCCATCTGTCTGCACGTCCGTCTGTCCATCCATCCATTCGTGCAGCTATCCAACCAGCCAACCCAACAACCACAGCTAGACATGGGGACATCCCTGGTCTCTGTGCTTCACAGCAGTAGTGCAGCCGGAGCGCACCCGCAGTAGTGTATCTGGCCTTTCCACAACCAACAGTTTGCTTAGACACTAGGCTGTCCATTTTTAGTGTGTTATCGACATGTACTAAGGGGTCTGTCCAGACCCCCCCGCCCCCCCGATACGTTTATCCACCAGGCTGTGCTGCCCTCCAGGAAATCAATAGGAATTCCAGGAAAAATGACAACTTGCTGGCTGTTGATTTCTGCACAAGCCTGGCAACAGCCTCTTAGCTGACGGAGTCAGGACATCTTATGGGCTAGCTCCAGGGAACATCCTTTTATCCTTTAATCAGGCGGCATGCTCCACCCAAAGGCAATTGCTCTCGGGCCTACAATATTTCCTTCTCCTTTTCTAGAATAGAGAGCCTCAGCATCCTCCCCAACTCCAAATTAAAACCAGAAACAGCAACGACAACAAAACCCAATACAAAAAACTTCTACACAAACTAGAAGACTAGGAATGTGTGCCTCATGAGTGTTCTCTGGAACCCCCCTGAAGTGCTTGGCTGGGAAAACTGAGGGGATGAGCCCAGGGCAGTCCCTTGAGCAAGGTCTATGGTATGAGGCCCATTGCCACATAGCACTATGGATGCTTAGGGTTCCCAGATGGGCACTGTCCCCAGTAGAGCTGAACAGTATGTCAGGCAAGACACGGCTAACTTGATGTGTGGGAAGAAAGGCAGACTTGTGGGGTCCAGCAGCTCTTGCATGTTTAATTCATAGTACAGTAATTAAGTTTGGGACCAGACCTCAGAAAGGGACAGAGGGAAGGGAATGAGAGTTGGTAGAGCCCTGGGGACATTTGCACATTTTGGTCATTATAATCCCAGGTCATACCATCATTTAATTATGGGCTCAATGACAAAGAATTATCTGACTCAGTCTCTGCCGGTAACACTCTTGATAATGCAAGTCACAAAGCCTTCCTCTGTAGACCCTGCTTCTACTCCCCTTGGCCAACTTCTTTTCTTTCCTCTCTTTGTGGGGGCTGTATCCCCTGAGGGCAGTCATCAGTCAGGAGCTAGCAAAGGCTGGGAGCAGCTGCCACCTCATACTCAGCTAAGGTAGGTCTAAGTCTGTGCCTCTGTGGACCTGGGGAGGGGCCAGGATCAGAGGGGACCGAATCGATAGGTAAGGTCACAACCTTCTCCTGTGCCCAGGACACTGGTGTTTTGGCACTAAAGTCCCACACCCTGACGAACCCTCGAATCCACACAACTAGTGGCTACACCTGTAGCCAAGTTAATAGCTGATCTCAGAAACTGTGTGGGCTTTGTGGCTTGGCTTAGCCCCATGGCAGTTCATGAATTTTCCAAGTACTGGAGGGTCTGGAGTGACTCAGACTAGTATGCAAACAGCAAGCTTAGAAAGTACTTTGCAGCAGTTCTCAACCTGTAGGTCGCAAGGTCGTGACCCTTCCACAGGAGTCAGTCACACATCAGATATCCCACATATATGATATTTATCTCCATTATGATTCATACCAGTAGCAAAATTATAGTTATGAAATAGCGATGAAAATAATTTTGTGGTTGGAAGTCACCACAACATGAGGAACTGTCTTAAAGGGTCACAGCATTAGGAAGGCTGAGAACCGCTGTGCTAGAACAACCAATGGGGAATGATAAAAAGTAATACCGGAGCCTGTCAGGGTCACTCCGAGGAACACGTGGTAAGATTGGTGTCAAGCTGGAGTTCCCAGGGCAAAAGTCACAAAAGCAATTCTGTGTTCCTGCAGGTTTTACAGCTACAGCTACGCAGGCCATCCAAGGGTGGGAGGGGTTCGAGTGAGCTCACTGTGCCCACTATTTTGGAGGAAGGGAGACCTCATGGGCTTGGAATGGTTCTTGCGACTTCCCTGGAGGATGGGCAAGGCTGCCTACAGGTGAAGACTGAGGACTTCGTCTTGTGCACCTGTTGGTCTCTTATGAGGTACAGAATATTTGGACTTGGGTGGATCTGGGGCCAAGTATGCCTTGGCTTCTGGAGCATCAAGAACAGTGGGAACCGAATAGATGTGGAGATAGAGCAGTATAAAGAACTAAGTGTGACTCAAGGGTGGGCTTCTCTTCAACTGAAGAGAAGCGTTTTGAGGTAGAGATTGTTTGTTCTGTTTGGGGTCCTTGTATCAGCTAGGTGTAACCAATGGAGAGTCAGGCCTGTGGCATCAGCCCCGAACCTTTCTGGCCGCACCCCCCCCACACACCACACACACATGTAACATGAAGGCCTGCTTGTTGGGGTTTCTGTCTTGCCCGGTTCCCACAGTTGTTAGGTCCCAAAGAAAATCACACAGAGAGTCTCCATAAGTTATAAACTTATTGGCCCATTAGCTAAGGCTTCGTATTAGCTCTTATAACTTATATTAACTCATTATTCTTATCTATGTTAGCCACATGGCTGGGTACCTTTTTTGGCGGGGCAGATCATGTCCTGCTTCTTCGGTGTCTGGACAGGACTGAGCTTCCTTCTTCCCAGAATACTCCTGTTATCATTTGCCCCACCTCTACTTCCTGTCTGGTTTTCCCACCTATACTTCCTGCCTGGCTACCAGCCAATCAGTGTTTATTTAAAATGTAGTTGACAGAATAGAGAATTCTCCCACACACACACACTGGCTGCCATTAGTAGTGACAGAAGATGATACGGTGATACACAGGCTTCTGGAGAGCAATGGCTGCCGATGGTCCTGACTAAGACAAAGCATGGTAGGTACTCTGTCAGCATGCCAGGCAAAATGGGCCCGTAGCTCTAATTATGGCATGACTAGCTAGTGCAACCAGCTACTTTCAGATTAAATTTAAGACCTACGCTGCAAGAGGTACCACGTTTGGTACTGTCAGCCTAGGCAAAAACTTTGGCTGTGGAAATGGTAGGCCCCAGGGGGCAAGGAAGGCGAAGATCTGTGGGAGCTGTGGTGCTCTTGCAATCAGAGCACTGGGGTTACCCACACGTGACCCTCACAACTGCTGAGAAGGGAGGAAACTGGTGGTATTGCTGCTGCCTGTATGAAGGCTGCCTGTGCTTCTGTAAGGAACAACTCCCCATGCTGCTGTGAGTCACAAACCCATCAGTTCATCACACTGGACTTGGTTGGGATCGTTTCTTTGATCTCTCATTGCCCTCTCTCTTTGCGGTGACTATAAATAGACTCCCTACGACAGTTCATAAAACATGTAGCCGTGTCATAGAGAGTCAGTCTCAGGGACATGGCTTGCCTTTCTCACAGCAGGCAGATTGCTTCACTGTGGGACCGACACCCATTTTAACTTGTTCTCACCAGCGAGACAGTGAACTTGGGGCCCGAGTTGAAGGTTTGCCTTGTCTCGTTCCCTAAAATGACCTTTTTCTTTAGGGACACAGTAGCACAAGGAAGCCACCCTCGATGGATGACAACAGGACAAGTCATTGGTACGCTGGCAGTGTCTACGGTTGTTCTCTTTCCAGAGCGCATCCGCAACGGTCTTCTCAGAGGTCCCATGAACGAACGGCAGTGAATTCTGATTGGCCGCTGGCCTGTCCATCAGGGTTTTGAGTGATTGAGTTATAGCCTGCTGATTAGTGAAAGTGGGGGAGGGGATCTGGTTTAGCATGTTTTAAAGGTGGGTCCTCTGAGAGCTGTCCTGCGCCCCGGGGGGCCACATACTATCAAAATTCTGAGTTCACTGGGCTTGGTGAGGCACGCCTTTAATCCCAGCACTTAGGAGGCAGAGGCAGGGAGATCTCTGCGAATTTGAGGCTCTCCTGGTCTACATAGTGAATTCCAGGACAGCCAGGGCTCTGAAGAGAGACCCTGTCTTAAAAAAACGAAACACTTAACTCACTTCATGTTAACTATGTATCTTTCGGCTCTAACTTTTTTTAAAAAGTCAATGAACAAAATGTATTAATAAAAAGATCAAATATATGTGTTATATTTTAAAACAAGGATCTTCTCATAAAATTACTGAGATCAATTTTCTATTTTACCTTTGGTTTTTTATGAGCTCTGTTTTTTTTAATGTAAATAAAATTCATCTGAAATGATAGTGATGATCCTACCACTTAAACTATTTGTAAGAAATTGTTCCTACTTGCAATATTCTCAGAAGAACTTTAGTGTATGCTGGGAAAAAGTAAAAATGTATGACATCTCCTAATGTCATAACAAGGACCATCCAAGTTCTAACCAAGAAAGACAGACAACACTTGTTAAAGGTTTTAATGTGTCGGGTTTTTTTTGTTTTGTTTTTTTGTGTTTTTTTTTTTAAGTATTGGGTGGGTCTCTAGGAAGGGTTGGAAGTATTTATGACTTCTTAGGAATCACTCACTTTTTAACATTTTTTTTTTTTTATTTTGGAGAACAGTTCATGCTGCTGAACTCGCCATGGAGAGTTCTTGCAGTCCTCTGATGTTTGTGTCCCACATCCTGTGATTATAAATATCTTGCCAAACTGGCTCAGGAGTCCTGCCAATTAAAAAATAGGCATCAATTCTAACCACATTTGTAAGTGTTCTACAAATGAATAACATTTTTATAAATTCCAAGAGAATGATGCTGACATTATGTTTTATTACACATTTAATGAGATATTCTTTTATTTCAATTTCACAATTTTTTTCTTGGTTTGCTGGCAACAGCTTTTTATTTAGGTTAAGTATATTTTTTGTAGGTTCCTGAAGAACCAATAGCCTTAGATCTCCCTCTCATGCCAGATGTACAGATGGATGCTGTGTGTTAAAATGGACATACCCAAGTAACGTTTACCCAGGAATCACTTTGGTGACCACTGTCACTTAGACATGGCCCATGAAACAAAGGTGAGATTGCTATTCCTTTGGGGTAGGTAGTTTCAGGTGGAAGGCATGGGTCAGGGTTCAGCTGCATCAGGTGTAGAAGCAGGAAGGGAGCTTCTAGGGACAGGATCTGGCTAGTTTTCCAAATGGAGCCAGTGGCCCACTAGGTGTTAAAAGTGACATGAAAACAGGCAATCCCGCGAGCCCAGGAAGTCTGGTGAACTGGGGTTCAATGAGTCTGTGACTTTGGACAATTCCACAACTAACCATCTCCTGGGCCCCTCCCTTTGCTCACCTGGCCACTGTCACTCCCCAGAGGACTGTCACAAATCAGAATGTTACTTTTGTAGAGAAGTGAGAACAGAGATGGGATGTATCAAAGTTCCCCAGACATAAATGAGACACATCCAGGTGTAGTGACTTAAGGGCCCACTCCCAGGTGGAAATGGTAAGGGAGCAAGGGAAGCTTGCTAAGATGGGAGACCCCTGAACAGGGAAGCTCCTGCCCTATCCATGGAAGACTCTGAAGGTAAGCGATGTGCTCCTCTGAGCACGTCTACCCTAGGTGATGGGCTGGACGTTCACATTGCCAATTGTTCAGCCATTGCTGAGACTATCCCCGTGGGAGAGTAAGCGCCAGTCAGCATCTCAACCCTGCTCTAGAGAAGCTGAGCAAGAGCAATGGGCAGGACTGCCAGACTTGGCTGAGCGCACCACACAGGGCCTTCTCAGAGATTATGTCACCAGTCATGGTCCTGGACGGGTGCTCCCCAGTGTTTATGGCAGAACACAGTTATTTGGAGCAAGAGGGTTGTGATTTCACCCATTTTGAGCCTCAAATTTGCTGCCTCCTCACCCATGCATGGCTTGATAACTTCCCAAGCCCCATTTGCTGTAACCTGTAAAGGGGGGGAAAGAACATCAACCTCATGTCTGGGAGATTTAATCCAGTGCTGACGGGACTGTGATGGGTCTGGCATGCAGCAGGTGTTCTGTGAACAATGGTGGTGGTTCTTCTTGTCACCCCAAGGAAGAGTGTCTAAGAGGCTGCACCAAGTCCTCCAAAGCCCCAACTTTTCCTAAGTATGGCTTTGTACTTTCTTTTCTTTTTTGCTTCAGGATGGGTCTCTGACTAGAAAGGGTTGAACTCAGTAGGGTGTGGACCAGTTGTTACTAGGAACACATTTTCTTGTCCCCTCTTGGGTGCATAACTGTAATTTCCCTGAAAGGAAACAGACTGTTTCCCAGTTCCTGTTTTCCAGGGTGGTTGTGTGAAGACACCCTGCCTAGGCTGCATACTGTGGTCTTTGCTGTCGGCTCCACTCTCTTGAGCTCTTATAGACAGCCTCGTTGGGCCTGACGCCACGATCTCCCTGGGTGCTGCCCTAGGGAGGAGGCTGAATTTCCTGGACACAGAGACTGGGGCCTCCTTACCAGCAGTGAGAGAGCTGTTTAGATGTGTTCATAGCCTCAGAAATGGGGTGTAACTTATTTGCCCCACCCCAGTGGTTGTTTTTCCTTTTCTCCAGGACCCTTGGTCTCTCAGTCACGCTGCCTGTTGTCTTTGCTGTCCCCGTTCCTACTGCTCTCGGCCCACTTCAGACTTCACCCAGATCAAAGAGACATTCCCCATGGCTCCCAGTCTCCGGCTTTATCTCCTTTGGTCTATTTATCCCTCAAATGCTGGGATGCCCTCCTCAGAGTCAATCACTTGGAGAACTAGAATATCTCCTGTTCTCCTGCTGAGACAGGAAGCCCAGCCTAAATGCCTACACCCATCCTGAGCCCTCTGCATGGAATAGCACACATGTAGTTGGTGGAAGGATTTGTATATATTCCACTAAGAAAAATCAAACCAATAGACAGGTAAGATAAGCATTTACCTTTAGGAAAACAATGACCCTTCGGAAAGCAGGAAGGACTTCTACCCATAGACAGCACATTAGAAGGCAGGCTGTCTCTTTAGGACCTGTAGTGAATATGGGATTTAAACAAATACTCCAAAGTGAAGGTTTTTGTATAAATTTCAATACATATTTGAAGGAGTGAAGTCTACTCCTTGGCTATTTGTAGGTTTTGATCCGCTGTGTTTCTAGATGAAACCTAAGTAGTTGGGACCTTGCTGATTTAGTTTCATGTAGAGGCAAATGTGGAGACTGCAGCATCACAAACAGGCCACAAGGTGGCACAGCACCTCTATATTTGGTTCCTGAGCAAATAAATGCATTAGGGGACCATACATTGGGAGGGAAGATGCTGGAATTCCAGAATTTATGGAGTAAATCTGAAAACTGTAACTGTCATGCCTTCTGTTATGGAGGCCAACACGGTGTATCAGTGTATTCTAACTCCTATTCCATTATGCCAAAATAGCATTAAAAGACATAGAACCCTCATAAAACATCATCTCATACTAAGACCCATATTAATGAACATCAGTAATGATAAATACCAAAACATTATGCACGACAGATAGTGGTGACCACACACAGAAAAAACCAACAATTTCTTTCTTAAACTTACTTAAAGGATTAGAGCTGATGTACTGAGACACTGACGGTAAAGTCAACATAAAAATGTTAGCTTTGGCCACACTCAGCACATGTAACTCACCAGAGCTAATAAATAACATGCACAAGCTTTCCAAAAGAAGCTACACGGGTGGTGGCGGGGTGCTAAAACAGTAGGCAAACCTGTGTTCAAATGAAGTACAGCTAAGAGCAAAGACATGAAAAGGAGCCATACGTAATGCCTATGGCTGCACTGGGCAAGCAAAGTGCACTTGCTTTTGGAGTATATTCCACACAAACATGGCTATGGTCTTCAAATCCTCACCTCTGTAGCATCCCTGTTTCTGACACAGCACACGTCACTATTCATGAACAGCATTTGCAGCCTGTCATTACCCGACCAAGCTGGTGATAACAGAACTAAATCCTCTATGGAACCAGCCTAGTGCCTTCTCATCCCGACCCATCAACAGTACTAACAACTGGTTAATAAAAACCTAACCAGTTTGTGGGACTTACGGGGGGCAAGAAGCCCTGTAAAAGTATAAGATAAATAAGTAGCGCGGTTCACCTGGAGCTGTCTTTGTATCTTTGATGCAGTGAGCAAACGCTCATCTACATGTGACAGGAAGAAACAAACCACGAAGAGATAGCACATCTAGCTTGAGAAAACTCTGTCTTGACATATGAACTGTTTATGAATAACTTGAAAATGGTGCCCAGCCCCAGATTGGGCCCAGGGGTGGGTGGGTCTGCTGTTATACACCTTTGAAGTCTGCAGTGCACCATTTTACACTAGCCCTAAACAGTTTGCCAATTTATAGGACGGCACATTTTAAAAGTAATCTTATCCAGGCAAAATAATTGTAACATCTATAGTAGAGAGTCAGCCTTAGGGGTTATTTTTAATAGCTGGCCTTTACAGTTTTTGCAGCTTATTGATTGTACACATCTCCCTAAAATCTTTACAAAACAGATGGGTTAAGAACTTGTTTTTAAAACAAACTCAGTAACATGAAACAGAAGAGCGCACATAACAGGATAGTCTGGTGTGTTCTACTGAGCTTATATGTCTGTAGCAAACTCCTATGATTATTAGGTCTAGATTTATGCCATAGTTTTTACTAATTATGTGGGTAGAAAAGAGAGACAGCTTTAAAAATAGTATTTAATGTCCGAAGGTCCTCGAGCTGCCCTGCTTTAAGCATGAGCTTTAATAAACACTTCTACTTCATTAACCTTTAACATCACTACAGAACCATGCTCCCGAGATGAGCTGATAAACAGGCACCCAGGAATTCTGCAGGCTGAGTGAACAGAGTGGCCACAAGAACCAGGTGGGGTTTGGGCTTTTCTCCCTGTATCTGCTTCCTTGTGTCCCCGAATACCGACTGGGGGTTTTTAAAAGGATTTATGTTTTTTTGCTTGAGTAGGTAAAGACTGAAATTCTACAGTTTTGTAATAGTGATTCAGCAGGATGTGTAACCTATGTTGACTTTGCTTTTTCTCTGAGGTAACTACATTAGAAGCAAAGAACTAGTTTAGGCCAAAAGAGAGGCTGTTTTCCAATGAGCCTTATTTTAAACTACGCTTCTATGCATGAAAGAATCAAGCAGTAGCTACACAACTAGCTTTATTACACTAGTTTTACATAAAGAGCCAGATTAGTTTCTTTGCCTATCTAAAATACAAGGTACATGCATTCAGATTATTCTAAAACATGCTGTAGCGAAGTCTATATTTAAAACAAGTTTTATGATTGGTTTTCTCTCTCAGGGCTGATCCATTATACATTTCCTGAATGAGTTTTCATGCAGTAGCCACACAACCATCTGTTGGTGGGGGCACTGGCTCACTGGGACATTTTCTGTTTGGGATTCAACATGCAAACTTGCTTCATTGAGGCTCGTCTTTCAGTGATCTCTCATGCTCACTCATGAACTCACACTGGATAATCGCCCCCACCCCCTGTGTAGACTTCAGGCTCCAATGTTCACAGCACCACTATTAGACAGGAGGAAGGTTGCAGCTAAACACGAATACAACAATATGAATAGGCTACCTTCGGTGAGAAAATGAAAAATACAGCAAGTGTTAATTTCTTGGCATATATACATAAAAAACTCAGTCCTGCCCCAGACCAGACTTTGATGTCCAGATTGAATGGTGATGATGCCATTGTCCTGTAGTGTGAATTCTGGTCTTGGACCCGACCTGACCTTTCTGAGCCTGATTTTCATTATCTACCTTCAGTTCTGCCATTTTCCCAGTATCAGGTTGGTTTTGCCAAGTGGGCAACTGAATATTATGAGAACAGATGTTGTCTACTATCTCACAGGGTTATACACGTGAAGGAACTCAGAAAAGTATCAGCTATTATAAAAATATAGATGGTAATATATATCAGCAAGTCTAATATAAACAACATTCTGAGAGTAAAAGGTAAAACTGCATCCAACTTAATGAGTATCACTCTTCATAGCCTTTTGTTTGGTAACCTCCATGAACTATTAAAGAGTGCCCATGCTCTCAAACTTTAAAACTTTCCTGTGAGCACACTTGGTGGCAAACAGCCACTAATGGAGAAGCCACTTCTACCTTCAGTCCCTGCCTCCAGGTCACACTGGAAAGTTAGGCACAAATGCATTAATGGCTTTAGTGCTAAGCCCCGGATACCTGGATAGTTCAATAACAAAGCAACCAGGAGGACCAAGTTTAAGATATTCCCAAGTCGCATGTAAAACTAACTCTACCTCAGAAATGGCAGATATGAACAATACCATCTTTTGTTGGGTGTGGCAGCACACACCCAAAGTCCCAGACACTCAGGAAGCTGGGACAGGAGGATCACTTGAGCCTAAACAACATAATGAGATGTGTGGGTGGGTAGCTCAGTGGCAGAGTGAGTATCCAGCAATACAAGGCCATGGGTTCAATTCCCTACCCAGTAAACTTTACAAGCCCCTGCGGCTTCTTCAGCTCCATACAAGGACCTCTACTGCTGTGGCGGACACTGAGATCAGTGTGTGTTCTGGGATTCTGCCTGTGGCTGTGGTGAATGCTGCCTTTCAGTGAACACCTCCTTGCTATTCTTGAAAATAAAGCAAGGTGGAGTCAACTAGAATAATTTTAAGCTGAAGATACAGTGTATAAAGTGCCTCCTCAACCAAACATTGGAGCCATCTGTCCTGGTGTTTGTGTCCAGAAAAGTGTCAACAACTTAAACAGTAATATTTAAATGCTTGAGATAGTTTATGGTGTTCATTGCCAGCCCTTATCTGTGCCTTCTACAGGGTTGCTGAAACTGGCTTTGAAAGAAGTTATCAATAATGAGCAGATTTTTGTGAGGTTTTGGTAATATTAAGAAAATGGGTACTTTTACATTATTCATTTTAAAAGTTCAACCTTTTCCTCAGTAACAACTAGTAACATTGATAAAAACAGTAGGGAGCAAGCCAATATTTTCTAATTGGTAGAACCAGAAATGAACCTTCCCTAACCATTTTTTTTTTTTTTGCCAGATGACAAAATCTGGACAGTCAGCCCTATGGCACTTTTTAATGATGCTGCTGGCTGAGGAGGATCTAGACCTTTGCTCCTGGAGTTTGGATGGCTAGTCTCATTAAACCAGCTGAGCCATACTGCACCACGGCTTGTTTGAATTCCCCATTTTCTATGCAGCCAAACAAAAAGCTTTACAAATCTCAGACACACTTTGTTTTCTTCAGTGCAAACATCCTGAAACAGCACAGAGTCCTTCAGCTATTCAGAGGATAAAGTCAGTTCATGTAGTGCTTGAAGGAGAATCCCAGATACTCTGGAATAGAGATGGCCCAGTTGTGACTTTGTCCTTGAGGGTGATGATTATCTCCAGGGAGTGAAGACGACTCTTCATCTGAAGTCACAGGTGAGTGTTTTAGCTTTCCTTTACAGGTTCCACTGAAGCTGGGCAGGAGCCAGTCTTTCACTGCGGCATGTAACCACCTTGTCTTACAGTCTGTGGCAAGTAACTTTTAGGAATTTCGTCATCCATTGCTGTCTGCATTCCAGCTGGTTCAAATCCCTCTACCTGCCCCTCAGTCCCTGCACTAAGAGCACCTGCTGCAGGGCCTTCCTGAAACAGCCCCTGCTGCTCAGACCCACAGGGCTGTGAGATGTGCTCTGAAACCCGCTGCTGTTTCAGTCTGAGAAAATCCTCCTCACTGCCCGACGAGGCTTGGTTTGACCTTTCAAAATGTGAAATATCTGGACTGGCCTCAGGCTGACTGCAGTTCTGTTTGAAATACTGTTGTCTGGGCAAAATCTCATCACCGCTGTCGACATTATCTGCCAACTGCAGATCCTCTGGCCGCTCCTCAGAGTCTAATAGGGGCTGGGTGGACTCGGACCTGGAGAAGACTTGCACTGAGGGGACCTGGTGCCTGTAGCCACTGTGCACCACAGTGGAGTACTGGACAGTGCTTGCGGTGTTCTGAGAAGACTCATTTTCCTCATTGCTAGAGATGCTGGGCCTGGAAGACGACATGCATGAAGACCCCCCAATGCCACTGCTGTGACCTTCTGTACTTATTTTTTCCTTCTTGAATAGGTCCAATGACTTCAGATCATCTGGACAAGGCTTTTTATTGTTTGCTTCTATTTCCACAATGCTCACATCAGTGAAATTGCCATCTGAATACATATGATCTTTGGAGCTAAAATTGTGCTGGAAAGAAAGGAAAATGAACAATTACTTTGGGCATATTCCAACTGTTTTAGCCACCGAGCCATCTCTCCGGGCCCTCTACTATGAACCTTTCTAGATAAAAAAAATCCTCAGAGTTAGCACATCTTTCCGGGGTGGGGTCACCCATCTAAGCAAGTTCTATAACCAGCTGCAGTGCAGATAAATGAAATAAAGAAGTCTGAATCAGTGTATATTTCCAGTTTCCAAATTAATATTGTTATAAGCTACAAATAGGTTATAAATAGTATTGAATATTTCATACTTACAGTGGGCCTAGAGTTAAATAGACAAAAAAAAATGCCTTGGAAACATTAAAAACGCAAAATTGAATAAGTGAGGTTTAGTAAACTATAAAATTTTACAGGTGTGACCTTTAGGATTTCTAGGGGCTAGGAAGGACTGCCCCTCTAGGGTGTGGCCTATGTGTGCAGTTCCCAGGACTCATCTGCTCAGGGTGAAGACAGCAGAATGCTGGCAGCACTCAACTCCCAGCCCCAGACCCCTGGGTAACGGGCTCTCAGTTTCCATTTTCGACAAAGTCTTTGTTGTGTTTACTGAACAGTGTGAGGAGTGCTGACACAAACGTGCTATGACAAAAGATGTGTTAGAATGAATAGAGATTGGTTATGGTTTGACAACGGCTATTTAAAAACTAATCTGTTTTTACCAGGTCTGAATACTTTTTGGTTAAACTCTATAAACATACACTAATAAATAAGCCTGTATACTATAAACAATAAGAAGATATTATCTTACCCTTGGGGGTGTGTGAGGTGACCACTGAGCAATATGACTCTTTGAAGGATCTGGAACATTTGGCCAAATATGTTTTTTAATTCTGAAGAGAAAAGAAGAAGGGCATTTGTAGAACCATGAAACAATGAGAAGCCTTTGTCTGTCATCCAAGCAACTTAAGTACCAAACCAACAAAAATAATCTGTTATCCTAAAGTCAAACAAATTATTACTTGTAACCAAAAAAAAGATATTGGTAAAATCACATACAGACTGTATTCCTAATAGAAAATGGTTAACAATACTAATGCTAATTATCACTATTTAATTCCTCTAATAAAATCAATTAAGAACTTTATATCATAACAGGTTGTGATGTGTCCTATCAGAAACAAATGCAAAGACATTTAACTTTCAATTAAAAGTATTCAGTCAGAGAATTAAATAAAAATGTCTTACTAATATCAAGTAAAATATGATAAACTTGTTTTTTCCCAAAAAAGATAAGACATTATGGAGCAGAAAGACAAGGTAACAGTGGTGGCACACTCAAGTTATAAACCCAGCACTCAGAAGGCAGAAGCAGCAAGAACAGGAATTTAAGACTGGTCTGGGCTATATAAAACCCAACCTCAAAACATAAAAATTAAAAAAGAATAAACATAGTTAGGGGGAACAGAAATGAGAGTCTAGAAGTACATATGGACTTACAGAAACAACTGATTTTTGGCACAGGAACAAACACATTTCAGAATCCATACAACTAGATGGGGAGGGAGAAACCTGACCCATACCATGTCCCAAATTAATTCAGAGTGGATTATAGATGATAGAGCTAAAACCAGTGAACTTCTAGAAGAAAACAGATGACCCCAGGGTAGACGGATTTCTTAAAAAGGTTACAAGATGCAAGAACCAGAGGAAAAAGCCTGGGAAAGGACACTTCAAAATTAAAAACTTCTGCTTTCCCAAAGTCATAGTTTAAAAAACAAAACAACCCCCCCCCCGAAAAAAACAAAACACACAAACTGAAACAAAATTTGCAAAACATTTGAAAAAATTTTTTCTTCTCAAGCAAAAAGAACATTTACAGCTCAATATTTGCAAAACAACCCAATTTAAAATTGGACAAAGACTTCACTAGCTACAACATTAACAAGCAAGGTGATGCATGAAAAGAGCCATTGGGATCAGGAAGTGGGCATCAAACACACCCACACTTTCAGGAACAAACCACACTCAACACCTCGGTACCAACTGCCAAGGATGTGGAATGCTTGCAAGATGGCAGCACTGAGAAAACTTGGGGCTGTTTCTTTATTCTTTCCTTGTCATGCTGGAGCTGGACCTAAAGCCTCGCACATGTGATATGAATGCTCTGCCATGGAGGTACATGCCTGGCTCCAGCAGCTTCTCATAAAGTAATTATCTGAGGCCCATGAAACATGCACCCATATAGTTTGGAATGTGGATATTCATAACAGTATTATAAACAATAGGCAAGAATTAGCATCCTCTAAACTCCCTTATAATATATAATGCCACACTACAGACCGTACTGCAGCAGCATAAAAGAAAAAAACTCACCTAAGCAATACAATAACATGAATGAGCTCACAAGTAGCTAAATGTGAGACTTACAGAGACTGAAGCACAGGAAATTCCAGCTAAGACAAAGCTACAAGTGGGAACAGGCTAGTCCGTGTGGGGCAGGGGCTGAGAGAGCAGGCTAGGAGTGAGCGAGGAGGCTTTGTAGAAGTGGGGACACATGGCGGTGATGCATGTTTACAGTCAATGGTAAACTTCAAACAGTTAAATACTATTACATAAACAAACTGCAGCTCAAATGTGAGAGCTGGCACTTACAGGTCTCGTTTATTAAAGCAGAACAGGACTCCCAGAAGAGTTGTCAAGAGGAATGCTAAGCACACAGGCACCACAATGGCTTCTATTTCTCCTTGAGCTAAAAGCCAAAAGGTAGATGAGAAGTAACTGTTAGCACATACAAAAAGAGAAAAAAACCGTAATGTCCTCATTGGACACTGCTTGACTTTCTGTTTATGGGGACAGTCTCTCACAGCGTACCCATGCTGACCTGGCCTCACTAAGGAGCCCACCCAGGTTTTCTTGTAGATTATCAACAAAGTATACATTCCTTTTGCCTGCCCTGATGGTTTTCAGTTTTTGAGGTAGTCTTTCTTCCTCACTCTGTCCTTACTTGCAAAGCTGGCTAAGTAGTAAGCATAAAACACACATTGGCTGGGAGGATAAAATGAGTTTAGCTCACTGGGTAATGATCATCAGAATGATAATACCTCTGCTCTAGGGCCAAGAATTTAAGGAGGGATGTTCACGAGGCCTTAGAGTGGACAAGTAGACAACTCATCTCAAGAGCAGCAAAGCCAGCCCGGCACAGCGGTGCTTGCCTGTAGTCTCAAGTATGCAGAAGGTGGAGGGAGGCGGGAGGATTGGAGTTTGAGGCCAGACTTGAGCCTGGGCTGTATCACTAGAGACACTGTCTCAAAAACAAATAAAATATTTAAAGATGCAAATAAATCTGAAATTCTTAAATGCCACACAAATCATATAGTCTATATGCCTTTAAAAGAGGACTTAAACAAAGGTGTCATGAGGGAGAAATGCTGCAGACATCTTAAACGACCTCCCTGTGGCAGCACCTGGTAAGCTCCTGCAGCCCTCTGCACCTGCCTTCCCCATGCTGAGGACTGAAGTCGGCCTGCCACACACTAGGCTCGCACTCCTTCAGGGAGCTACTGCTTTGTCATTACTCGTTTATAGGAAGAAAACAGGAGAGTAACCCTTCAGAAATACAGTTTACTTAGTTTTATTTTCCTATCACATATATTCCCTTGTAAGTAACCTACAAGGGCCAATAGAAATTAAAAAACAAAAATCAGACGAATGCTAGGAATAAACTAGTAGTTGGCTTTTTTTTTTTTTGAGGCAGAGACTCCATATGCAGTCTAAGCTGACTTTAACTTGGGATCTTCCTGTTTCCATCCCTTCCTCGGTACTGGTGGGCATACACCACCATACTCACTCAGATGTGAATGCCTGAGTGCTAGGACCCCGTGCGCAGACTGACTACCTTAGGGACAGCTGCTCTCATAACTGCTGCTAAGCCAAGCTCTGCATCTCTCATGTGCCTGTCCTGGGCCCTGCGCCTGCTGTCCTCAAGACGCCTTCTTTGTCCTATTTTCTACATCATATCTGCAGCTTTGTCTCCTCCAAGAATCTTCTTGAAAGGTGACACACCCTCTGCTGATGGCTTTAGACTTGTATTGTTTATGAATTAAATATCCCAAATAGCTCTGTTTTAATTACTTTTGGAAGTATCTCTCTTTTGGGGCAAGACTCCCATGCCATTTGAGGAAGCTGTAATGGATACTGCAGTCAGGTAACTACCACCACAACAAAATCAAATTATAAAGTAGTTTTAGTATTACTGAGCCATTTTTTAAAAATGTAAAAGGAGAAGAGACATTGATAGATTACTATGGAGAATGGAATTTGAGCAAATTCATAATTCTCTTTACAATGTATTGCAAAAATTTCCTATAGTGAATATGACTTTAGGGAAATACTTTTAAAGTTTACAATTTTTTCAATGTTTGTTTCAAGTATTGGCTGTTATGGATCTCATTCCAGAAACTATATTAATTTTCCCTTGTAGGAAAGACCAGAATTTTATGTAATCACACTCATACATTATCTTTACATTCAACCCACAAAGAACATGGACATTACTATAGACCATTCCCCCAGCAGCATTTGGGGAATTACAAATAGTTTCAATAAAATAAGAAAAAGTCTACAATTATTCAAAAAAGAATGTGTTGTAAGTCTTCAAGAAGGCAACAGAGCAGCCACACCAGAGGGTAAGGATGTAAACAAGGAAGGACAGTTCCCTTGGAAAGACAGGATGAGGTAAAGTAAGGGACCTCTGGTCACAGGGGCAGCTGATTCCAACAGGAAACGGAGCACAAGCCACCCAACTTCCTTCCATTATGTGAGGGAAAAATACAAAGAGATCTATTGCAATTACAACTAAATCTGTGGGTTTTGCAAATAGTTGGGTGGCTGTGGCAGGAAGGAGAAAGTAGCTGCAGCCATGTAGGGAGTCTATATGGGTGTATGAGGAAACTGGACCAGTGACAGAGCGCTGCAGAACACAGACCCTGGGAAAGTGTGCACCGGTGACAGAGCGCTGCAGACACAGACCCTGGGAAAGTGTGCACCAGTGACAGAGCGCTGCAGACACAGACCCTGGGAAAGTGCAGTGCAAGCAGGAAGATAAAAGCGTGGCTGTAAGACCAAGGGCACCGGGAGTTAAAGCCTGGAGATTCTGCGCTGAGATTAGAAGAAAAAGGTGAAGCTAAAACTCTGCACTGAACAGGACTTGGGTTCTTGATGAGTAACGTCAGATAGCCTCTCACCAGGAGTGGCAGGGCTGGAAACTGACTTCAGCAGGGCAGCAAAGGAGCCAGACTAGTTTCTCAAGCAATCTGTCTGTAAGCAGAGGGACCAAGTGTAGGAAAGATGGAAAGTTGACACAAACTACCCTCTGAATACAAGAACCTACAAAGAATGGTCAGTAAGCCCTTGGGATTTCAGTACAGGTGAGCTCAGCCACCAATTAAGCAGTTTCCAAAGGGGGAGGAATTCCTATAAAGCAACAACCTAAACCAAATGAACAACATAAGTATCCTAATGTATACACACCATTCTATGACTCTTACCCGCCCCATCCCCATACATGCACAACCAGGGCTCTGATTCTGTTAAGCACTCAACCACTGCACTGCATCTTCATCCACCATCAGTGTACTTCTAAACAATGTTTTAGCAGAGTAAATTCATTTCTAGTCAAACTTCAAATAGATAAAACTTCATGACTTCTTACCAAACTTTGGTGTTGTAAAAGTGAATTCTGGACCGTCTTTCCCACCTTCATCTGTGTACGCTGCCATTCGTACCATGTACAACGTATCACTACTCAAAGAGGACAGTGTATATTCTGTGTGGGAAGAATCCACGTTCACAACTGCAAGGAAAAATGATGTTTCTTTTATCCAGTATATTTATGTGTCATATATTTGGCATTGTAAAATATTAAAAAGGAATAAAAATACTTTTCCAGCAAACTTTTACAACTAAATTAAAAAAAAAAAGATTTATTTATTTATTATGTATACAGTACTGTCTGTGTGTATGCCTGCAGGCCAGAAGAGGACACCAGATCTCATAACAGATGGTTGTGAGCCACCATGTGGTTGTTGGGAATTGAACTCAGAGCCTTTGGAAGAGTAAGCAGTGCTCTTAGCCCCTGAGCCATCTCTCCAGCCAAACTAAAAATTCTTTAAGGACAAAAAAAATATTTAAAGTTTGAAATCATCACAAAATCACATTTATTTACTATTCTCTGTGTGTGTGTGTGAGAGAGAGAGAGAGAGAGAGAGAGAAAGAGAGAGAGAGAGAGACTGTATGTGTGAAGGTCAGAGGACAACTTTTGAGAATCAGTTCTCAATTTGCTCCCCTCACCCTCCACCATGTTGAACTGCGGTCATTAGGCTTGGTGGCAAATGCCTTGACCTGCTGGGACATACTACCAGCTTAAAATACAGTATTATAGAAAATAGATTCATAAACACAACGTAAGAGACATTTGCAGGTGTCTGCTAAGGATGCTATATACTATAAGACACGTTATGTGAGAAACTAGTATTTAAAAGCTTAAGAAAAAGTTTTAGTAACATATCCTTAGTTAGTAATTGCCACAATTTTATTACCAATTTCATTTCCAACAATGGTTCTATAAGATATAGAGTAGTTCCTAATAAATCCATTCTGGTCATCAACAGGAAGCTGGTCCCATTCTAAGACAGCTTCATTCTTCCCCACTTTCTTTGTCCGGACGGTAGGTCCTCTAGCAGGTGCTGGAAGACAGTAAATGCATCTGGTAAGTTTAGGAAGTAACACATGCCAGTAAAGAGTCATGTAATAAAATAAAAAGGATTCTTACTTAAAAGTGATCGAAGGTTTTAGTGAATGTTAAAGGCATTTTTCAAAGCAAGTGAGTAGGGGTGGACTCACCAGCTTGTTTGAGGTAAGCCTTTACTGACTCGGCGCTTCCGGGCCCACTGGAAAACACGGGAGTCACGGTGATCAGATAGCATTTGCTTTCCAGGAGGCTTCCTACAGGAACAGAAAGTAATTTCCCCCAAATTGAGAAATTTAATTTAAATTCCATGTTTACCTTATAATTTCATGACTACTTAATTTTCCTATCTTCTAAAAACTGCAGTTTTGTATATAAAGTTGCCCTTTGTACACCAAATGCAAACTTAATATAGTAAGATGTTGGCTGAGTAATTCTAGCATTCAGATGGCTGAAGTAGGAGGTGGGTAATGAGCTGGAAGCTGTTCTGGGCTACACTGTGAGTTCAGGGCTATGATGAGCTATCTAGGTGACAAACACAAAAACCAAAAGGCCACTTTTATTGTCAATAGAATGAACCAAAAAGTATAAAAAGTATTTATATTGTTAACAGAAGTAGACTGCCTTTATGTTTAAGACAAGTAAGTAAAACACTTCAAATTATTATGAGACAGTTTAGTGTTTTAGCTAATTTCGAGACCCGTCAATTGCCAGCAGTAAGATCGTGAGATGAACACTAACGCAGTTGGCCAGGCGCTGGGAAAACGACAGCTAAGGCTGCTTCCCCTCAATTTTAAAAGAAAAAACTTGAATATAGTACTTTGTTTATTTCTAATCCTTCCAAATGGTCAAAGTAGTTTTAGCAGGTAACTAAAGTATGGTTTAGCAGGCAGCAGTTAAAATGCTCTTTTATAAACTATGTCTCAATTATACCTGAAAGTAAGGCGGTTATTACACTGTTATACCTTCAACATGAATTCTATTTCCTTCACTAACATCTATAAGATTATACAAGCCTTTCATCTTCCTAAAAAGAGAAATTTTACCTTTTCTTGACAGCTATTACCAAAAAGTGAGCCATTTCTAAAGTTTGCTCTAACAATGCTGCTTCCAGGATACTGGGCCTTGAATCCTACGGTTTTTATAGGGTAAGGCTGACAAAGGAGATACCCAAGCTTATTAACACTGGCCAGCAGGTTGGTCAGAGCCAAACAGGGCACGTTACAGTAAAGTGCAAGTGGTTTGCAGCAGCCACCCCTGCTCAGAGCGCCCTCTGGAGCACCGACTCCAGTGACCGCCCTCTGTATGAGTAAGAGGACACACATGGAGAGCACTGTCTTTTCCTTAAAGCTGTTATATGATTTCACAGCCATGTGGTAGTGGATAGCAGCTACAATCATACACAAGAGTACCGTTTGAACCCTGTAATATCATTCCTACTCTATGGTAGAACTTGAATGCATACGGAAGCCTGTGTTCTGTTGGGCTCCCTGTATTCAAGGGCCCTCAAGGTTCAACTAGGGAGCTGGTCTACATCTGGAGGATTAGGGAGTTAGCTGAGCTGAGCACTTAACAACCAAAAGGTGGTAAAGGCTACACTTGATTCTCTATTAGTTCTGTGAGTGTCTAGAAAAGCATTGGGCCTTCTCTCCACAGAGAGACCCTGTGGTTCAGAGAGGTTAAGTGTTTAAGTGTAACTCGCCCAGAGCACACATCTAGTCGTAGTGAGGCTATACGTCTTTTCAGCGGCTCACACCTAGCAAACAGGAAACAAGAACAAAAGCATGCAAAGGAAACTGTCTCAAGGGTTAGACAAGTGAATCTACTTAAGTGGTTAGGGAGGTATACCTCTTAGGTAGGTTTGCGTCACGGTGCCACCTTCTTGCTGCCAATCTGGGACACAGGGTGAGTTTTCTGACAGCACACACCACTCGATTATGTATTTCTTCACAAGTTTAGGAGGAGGAGTCCATTCTACCCAGAGGTTATTATCTTTGGGGAATGCTTTAAGATCCACTACAGGGTGAGACGCTTTAAAGCAAAGTTTAATGAAGACAGAATCAGTCACACTCATAGATATGATGTTTCAATATTTTACCATCATATCCAAACCATGTGGCTCATAAAGCTCCAAAATAAAAAAGTTACACAGGTAGTCAATTTATTTTTAAACTCAAATTCTCTCTTCTAAAATCCCCAAAGGTTTTTAATTTAATTTAATTTAATTAAAATGTATTTGTTTATTACTGTGTCTTTGTCCTTTTCATAAGCTAGCCATAAAGTTTAAGTGAGCCACACAGGGTTGGAGGTACTTTCTAAGTCCTGATGGCAGAGCCTCCTGATCTCAATCTGTGGCCACTGCTGCCGAGCACAGAGAGCAGCTTCTGTGCTATGCTTTTTGGGACCCTGTCCACACTTAACCTGGACATCCACAAGTGAGGCATATACGCACCTTTGAAGTGGGAGCTGGGGATGGTAAGGACAGTTGCACTTGATCTCCCAACCATATTTCTTGCTGTTAGAGATGCTATATAGCGACTATTTGTGAGATTTACTATCAATTCTGTACCATTAACTGAGTAATTTTGTGAAAATGATTTCCACTGTGTAAGAATCACTTCATAATCCAAAATTTTTCCATTGGCTTCAGAAAGAGGTAATTCCTAGAATAAAATTTTACCAAAAATTATTTTATGAATCTTGAATAATCATTTTTTCACATCCACAAATTCTGTAATGTCAAACCTGTAAATATTTAATTGGAAGGAAAAGACAAACTCATTTAAAAAAGATTTATTAATGTTGCTGTATATTAGTGTTTTGCTGCATGTCTGTATGCATACTGTGTGCATGACTGGTACCCACGGAGGCCAGAAGACAGAGTGCTAGATCCCCTGACCTGGACTCACAGGCAGCTGTGAGCCCCCATGGGCACAGGAACCAAACCTGGGTCCTCTAGAAGAGCAACCAGTGCTCATAACTACTGAGCTGTCTCTTCAGTCTGAGCTCATTTTGAATTTAGTCCTACTAAGAAAGAATATAAACAAAAAGCAGGATAAAAGCCCTTTAACTGAAGCAGGGCTGTAGCACGGTCTAGCTCCTGGTTCTGCACTGTTCTGCGCAGCTGAGATGCTGGTCTACATTATTTACTCTTCGGAATTTTTCTCTCTACCTTTTAAAGTATGATGGGTTGAATCAGCACATGTGTGGCCTCATCAGCCCACATTCTGTCTCCAAGCCTTTCTCAGTTTCTCTCTAGGGGGCTCCCCTAGTGAGTTCAGGGAAGTTCAGAACATGAGCCTTGTTCTCACAGAAGTTACCCTTTTATGAACTGTGCTGAACTCCCAAAGGAGTGACCAGCTAAATTCATGAACTTGGTTGGCTTCTTCATTAGCTGTATAAGGCTTTGTGGTTCTTTACAGTAACATTATTAAATGCCTGGAGGAAATTAAGATGCATAGAATAAAAATCTAAGTATTAAAAAACTTAAAATAACATTTACATGCATTTATGTAGGATGAGTATAAATCTTTTTGTAGTTTTTTTTTTTTTTTTTACCTTCCATATGAGCCATGCAGATCTAGCTTCCTGGGTATGCGATGAATTTATCTTATACCAGAAACTTGGTGGTTTGGACGGTCCTAAAAGAAAACACAAATTTCATAAAATAAAATGCTTTTTATCTTAACGATACAGTAAAATTCTGAAGTGATTCTTTTTGTTCTTCATAGTCTTGCCCTTCAATCACACAGTGTTTCTCTTTCCAGCAGCAGGCCCACTGCAGTACAATGTACTGGGTCTTTTATTAGTCAGGCGACAGCTGATCATTTAGAACACCACCATCTTTCAATTTCTTTATTTGAGATGGGGTTTTGCCTTGTTAGCTAGGGCTGGTCAGAACTTCTAGACTCAATTGATTCTCCTGCTTCAGCCTCCTGAACAGCTGTGCCATGGTGCTTGGCTGTGGATTACAATGGAATGCTTTTCTAATCTTAATGTTACAGAGATATAAGTATATTCTAATAAACAGACAAAGAGGCATCACTATTTGTTTCTTGTGTTTCAATGCTTCCTCCTGCGTGGAGCCTCACTGTATTTACAGGCTGCTCTGTGAAGAGAGTCTCATTTTCTCAGGTGTATGTTTTGACTTTATGAGGGTTTCACCTGCATGTATACTCTGCACTGTAGCATGCAGTGCCAGTGGAGGTCAGAGAGAGGTGGGATCCTCTGACCTGGAGTTACAGACTGGGAGCTGCCATGGGGATGCTAGAAACGGAAATTCGGCCTCTAAAAGAACAAGTGCTTGTACTCACTAAGCCACCTCACCAGACCCAAAGAGACCATATTTAGACTCTAGACCCTTTTGTGCTTTTATATTCTGTACAGTATTTGTAATTATAATTTAATCAATGATGAAAAAAGGGAAATTAAAGCAAACCAACCCAAACCCCAAATCATTCCTTTCCCAAAGGCTTATCAAAAGCTGGTAGGAAAAATAAAAATGTGTCACATATTTTTGACAGTGTTTTCTTTTGTTTTTGAAACAGGGTCTCACTATGTAGCCCTGGCTGGCTTGGAACTCAAATTCACTGAGACCATCTGTCTCTGCCTCACCAATGCTGGGATTAAAGGCATGCTCCACCACACCCAGCTTTGACAGTGTGATTCTCAATGAAGTAGGAAACAATTCTCTAGTTAGGGGTATCTTGGGACCACCTTCTTTGAACAGAGTTAAGTGAATGATTTTTTAATAACATTATACTAAAATACTCTTTCATAATAACATAAACTAATTAGGTATCAAAAAGATTTACACTATCAATAATACATATCAAATTTTACTTTGTGATGCCCTTACCAGGAAAGAATAAAACACTACAGTCTGGCTAAAATGATCATATCTACGGAGCAGTGAGGTCTGTATCTTTAAAATGTGGCAACACAATTCATGACCAGAACTCCACTAGTGTGCTCTCCTCATCCAGCTGTCTACATACTATCTTCATATGTGATCCCAGCTGTCTATGTACTGTCTGTATATATGATCCCAGCTGTCTACGTACTGTCTTCATATGTGATCCAGCTGTCTACGTACTGTCTGCATATGTGATCCCAGCGGTCTATGTACAGTCTGCATATGTGATCCCAGCTGTCTACGTACTGTCTTCATATGTGATCCAGCTGTCTACGTACTGTCTGCATATGTGATCCCAGCCGTCTATGTACTCTCTTCATATGTGATCCCAGCTGTCTACATACTGTCTTCATATGTGATCCCAGCTGTCTACGTACTGTCTGCATATGTGATCCCAGCTGTCTACGTACTGTCTTCATA
>PVIU01023539.1:0-27220 GCA_004026605.1 Ondatra zibethicus
TTTCTCAGGAAATTGGGAATCAACCTACCTCAGGATCCAGCAATACCACTCTTGGGAATATACCCAAGAGAAGTCCAATCATACTACAAAAGCATTTGTGCAACTATGTTCATAGCAGCATTGTTTGTAATAGGCAGAACCTGGAAACAACCTAGGTGCCCCTCAATGGAAGAATGGATCAAGAAAGTGTGGATTATAAAGCAGAATTCTTCATCTATACAGAAAGACAAATGTCCTTCATTGACCTCCGTTCTGAAAGATGTGTGTGTGTGTGTGTGTGTGTGCTTTTTAAAAATGATACACATTTTTAAACAGCTCTACTGTGGGTCTCTGCACATGGGATGTCACTTTCTTTAACGAGGGGACCCCTTTCTGCAAGAGCAGGAGGCACCTTAAGGATTCTCTTTCTCTGAATCTCCTCCCAGAGCTTGGCAGTAAACCTGAACAGCAGGCAGTTCCTTCAAAAGCCATTGAAATGAGCCTGGCAGTGGTGGCGCATGCCTTTAATCCCAGCACTCGGGAGGCAGAGGCAGGCGGATCTCTGTGAGTTCGAGACCAGCCTGGTCTACAGAGCTAGTTCCAGGACAGGCTCCAAAGCCACAGAGAAACCTTGTCTTGAAAAAAAACCAAAAAAAAAAAAAAAACAAAATAAAAAGCTATTGAAATGACACCCAACCCTTTAACACTGAGAGTCTCTATCCTCTTGGGGACAGTAGGAGATTTTCTTCAAAGCCCTTATGAATTTAGTTTTTATACTCATTTACTATTCTAAGGTCATTATTTTTAGACCAGGAGAAGATCATCATAGTTTAACTCATGCTTCCTTTATGACTAAACCAAAAGACTCACGTTGCTCTGTGGGACACGTAACACAGAATGTCCTTAACTCAGCTAACGGCACATTCTGATGGCAGAGCCTACTGGATGACTCAGAACCCTCTGGAATCGCAGCATCCTGCCGTTTCTGGTTTGGTATTCTCTCTACTCTTCATATGTCTTAAATTTCATCTGGTGTCTTTATTTAAAATGACAGTAAACTCTATTTTATAGCATTTAAATGAATTCCCTAAGAGGCCTGGTGATAATTAACCCCACCCTGAAGTGTAACAGAGCCAGAAGTTTGACTCATAGTTTTGGGCAGAGATCACCATTTACCTCTCTCACTGGAGGCAAAGGCCAAGAGGGCTGGGGAGGACCTGGCCTGCACTGGAATTCAAGATGCTTCTGCAGTTAGAGTTTTTCCTTTTTTCCTCTTTTCTTTCTTTTCTTTTTTCTTTTTTCTTGCTGAGCTGGGGGGTTTAACCTGGGACTCCAAACACGCTTGGCCACCACTGAGATATATCCTTAAGCTCTAATGCTTTATTTTTTAAATTTTAGACATGCTTTTCCTAGGTTGCCCAGGCTGGCCTTGAATTTACTCTATAATCAAGGGGGGCTGGCCATAAACTCTTGATATTCCTGTCTCAGATTTCCAAGTAGCTATACTGCTATATCCAGCTGGTGTTGTTAAATTTTTTTTGAGTGGGGGATGTATATGTACACGCATGTATATGTACACGCATGTATATGTACACGCATGTACATGATGTACCCATGGAGGCAAGGGTTCAACCTCCGTCACACTCTACTTTCAGAGACAAGATCTCTTACAGGACATGTTCCCTGTTTTAGCTGGCTGACTACAAAACCCTAGGATCCACCCCCATTCCCTCTCATTGAGATTACAGACATAGCCCACCACGCTGGGTTCTTACATGGGTGCTGGACTCAGGTCTCCATGATTGTAGCAAGTCTCCTCCGGCCCCCAGCTGGTATTCTTTTCTTTGGAGTAGTCTGCAGCTGTGTGTGCTTGAGGTCTTAACTGGACTAACTCAATACAGGGTCTATTATTTTTTATGAGCCTCCCAATTCTTTGACCCCGGACCTGGAACCATGGTGACCTAACCCATTGTGGAAGCCATCTGTGGTTATAGGGGATGGGACAGACATCTGATGATGCCAAGATGCTGGGGGCTCGCACACCAAGTGCCAGCTTTTATGTCACAGCTTCGTCTGCCAACCTTGCAGACACAGGGAGCGACTGTTTTGTCCACCTCTTGGGTTTCCATACAAGTCAGGCCCCATTGCATGAGCCATGGCCCCATGGAATTCCAGAAGGAAAGTGTAGAGGGACTCCCTCCCCCTCCACCAATAGCTTCTAGAGTAGGGTGGCTGGTAGCTAGGCTGGTTTTGCAAAACACCATGGGATGTGGTGTTTTTCTATGTGGTTACATCTAATCACACAGTGACCCCTCCATCCCACCCCAACAACCCTGCGATCACATCACATGAGAATCCCATCTCCTCACTCCCACTCTGTTTCAATGAAATAACGAGGTTAAGCTCAGAACTCCATGTCCCACCCTCAAGTAATTGGACAAGAGAAACGTTGGGGGGCACTTGTAGACAGTTTCCAAAGCAAGTCCTGTACACAGAGAGAGGAAAACACGCTCCGTGCTGCACTTCTGGCAGCCCTCTGTGCTCTCTCAGAAAACATATGTTTAAAATAAAACCCCTTCAAAATCTCTTCTCGGTGTTCCAATAGTTGGCCTGTTTTGGTTTTTTTGTTTTGTGAGTCATTATTGTTGTTGCGGCTAAATAATAATAATATTTTGTGGAGTTGCCCTGGGAGAAGGCAGGCCCCAGATTAGGGGAAGCAAAGCGGTCTGCACCTGGCTGTGTGGCCCTTGGGCTTCTGAGTGCTGTCAGCCTCTCTAATAAAGCCCTCCTCTCCACTGGGAGTCCACTTCCTCCTGTGTATGGTCTTCTGTTTGCCTTGGCTGTGGGTCACTGTGAGGCTATTGTTTTGTTCCATTCTTGCAGGACTACGCCCCTGAGGTGGTCTAGTATCTCCCTGCCTGGGCCTCCTTCCTCCTTGGTCCCCACACTTCTGAGCAAGTACTCTTTAAGCGGTCTCAGGGTCAACCTCACTTGTGCTCAGAGGCAGGGAGTGGTGAGACCCAGGTCTGCTTTAGCCTGAAGCAAAGACTCCACTGGGCTCCTGTCATTCTAGTTCACAGCCCTCTCTCAGCAGCTGCCTTCCCTACCACCTGTTTCCCTCTATGGCCTCTGCATTTTGCTGTGGAGATTTTAGGGAGGAAGTCAAAGGCCCAAGGCAGAGGAGAAAGCAATGTAGAGAACTTGGGCTGCCCTGGGAAGTCACTGCCCAACCACCCAAATGGAGGGACTAGGCGCTTGCGCAAAGGTACAAAATGCCCTGGGGTCACTTAGGATGGTCTTTTTCCTTCTGTCAAGTATGGTCCTTCCCCCACCCCACCCCAGGTCCCAGAGATACTTCACAAGATCCACGAAGCACAGGGCCATGCTCCCTGCAGTCATCAGTAAGGCTCTCCGTTAACTGTGGGCAGGTAGCAGTCGCAGAGATGGGAAGAATTACCGGGCCCCTCCGAGGTCAGCTCTGGAAGAGCGTATCTGCCGGGCATGAGCCACACAGCAGCCAGGCAGCAGCACCTAGGTAATAGCTGTGTCTCTCTTCCCAAGTAGCAAACAGTCTCAATCCTCTAGACTAGTACCCACTGATGCCACAATACAGAGGGGACTCAGCCCCCTGCCTTGCGGAAGTGACCACAGTTCCATCAGTGAGGAACTGGGAGACATATTCTCCCCCAGGTGGGATGCCATTTAGGAAATTATTTGAGGTGAGAGCACACAACCTCAGGGGAGGCACAAGGAATGCCAGGCAACATCAAATTATTTCAATTTTTAAAAAATGAGCATATTTTTTTAAAAAAAAAAACCTACTATTTTCAGGGGGAAAAATCAGTGCAAAAGGCTCAAGGGGTGAAGGGTGACGGGTATAGAGTGAAGCAGGGAGAGGGACGCTTGCTCGGATCATGCCGTGGGGTGATAGACACACGGGTCTGCAAACAGAAGTCCTGAAAAGCACTCAGGTATTTGTATCCCATGTGACTCATAGGGCAGGTGAGTTGTAGCTAAACAGTGTTTAAGATAAAGCAAAGGGACACAGTGGATAATATGGAAACAGGTCTCCAGGGGATGCTGCTGAAAGGGCAAGGGAACTGCTCTTGCTAAGGACTAGGGGTCAACTCCAGGACCCAAATTAGGCATCTCACAAACTGCCTGTTCACTCCAGTTCCAAGGGATTTGGCGCCCTCTACTGAACTTTGAAGTCTCTGCGCGCGCACACACACACACACACACACACACACACACACGAGAAAACAAATTAAAAAAAAACTTTAAAGTTGCTCTAAGTCTGCGATGTGACACTCAGAGCAGAGTAGACATTAAAGGGATGTTCCTAGGTGACACCACATTGTGGTTAGCAACATACCTGCTTGAAGGAAATGCCAACCAAGGATCTAGGGGCAAAGGGCCATGATGTGTGTCACTTACTGCTCAGTGGTTTAGGGAAAAAAATGTATGTTGCACACAGCATTCACCCAAAGCAGAGACAGAGGACAGGGGTGGGGTGGGGTGGCCACATGTGTATGAGCCATCTTGTTTTCTAAGACTAGGTCTCTCTCTGGCTTGGAGCCAGACGGACTGGCCAACAAGCCCCAGAGTCTGTCTGTTTCTGTCTCTCTAGTGCTGAGATTCTAAGTAGAGGCCGCCACACTCTGATTTTTTTCTTTTCAGATGAGTTCTAGGGACAGATCTTAGGTCCTCAGGGGCTTTATCTGTGGAACCATCTCCAGAGCCTGACGTGATCCTGCGTAGCCACAGCACCACTGCAACACCCAGCAGAACAAGCACAGATTCTACAGGCTCCTCCAATAATTGGCCCAGATTTGGGTGTTCAGGGTAAAACAGGGCTCCGTCCTACAGGGGGTTGAAATGTGATTCTCTAGTTTTGGAAACACCCAGGGTTCTGGGAAAAAGAAAGAGCTCCGGTGGTATTTTATCCACTTTCTGTGTTGACCCGGCTCCCCCGGCTCCAAATGTGGAGAAATGTACTTGGTCATAGCTGTTTTCTGGCCTTGGGAAGTGCTGATTAATTCAGTAAGTTTTCAGGTGACTGGCATATTCCTTTCAGGGAACTATGGAGGGTTACTGAGGCAGATCATTATAAATGACATTTTTTAGTCATTAAACTATGCCTCCCTCCCTGCTCAGCATACTTAGCTCTTTTTCCCCCAGACACATGGAAAGAGTTCAGCTTTTAATGAAGAACGTCTTTCTGGAGCGTGCATTTAGCGGTACACATGATGTCATCCCAACTCCCAACGTCGCATGCAAGACTGTTGTGTGAAAATGAAAGCACTGTCTTCTCTGAATATGAGTTCCTGGGTTCTTCAGGGGAAGTTTTCTTTTTTCCTTTATTGAAGAAGAAAAAAAAAAAGAAAGGAAGTTAAAGGAACCACTGAATTTTCCAGTGCTAAGAAGCCAAAGAGATTGGAAGCGGAAGAGTGGTTTTCCTTGTTTGTTTGTTTGTTTGTTTTCTGGCCAGCATCCATCCAGAGAAGCAAAGCAAACTCTTGTCCTAGGGTGGGTACATTGAGGAGGCATATTCTCCCCCTGTACTCAGGACATCTTGAGGGTGTGGTATTGGGAAAAGATACAACTGAAAGAAAATTCAGAGCTAGGGCAGTAGCTCAGAGGGTCAAATGCTTGCTGCATAACTTTAAGGACCCGAGTTCAGATCTCCATGTCCCATGTAAAAATGTGGTGTCATGGCTGTAACTCTAGCACTGGCAGGGTAGACCTAGGGTGTCATGGTCTAGCTAACTCAGCCAGCTGAATCTGAGCTCTAGGTTCAGTGAAAACCCCTGTCTCAAAGCAGTGAATTAGGGAAGAGATTAAGAAAGGCATCTGAATATTGGCCTCTGGTCTCCACACATCTGCCCAGGCGCACACATGTGCACACACGTACATGCATAGAAAATTCTAGCTCTGGACCAGGCACCACATGCTTTTGTCATTGCCTCAATTGCCAGCTCTTTATAAAAAGTGCTCCAAGCATTAGAATGGCAACACAGCACATGACTCCAGAGACTTCATAAATGTAATAGAGTACCCGCCTCAATCAAATATGGACCAACTCACCACCCTTCCTAGGCTTTTAACTAACTTTACAGTTTGAAGCCATGTTGCTTAATACAGATTTCAACTTCTCATGATCCAAGAAAACATTCTGTCGTCTACTGACGCCACACAGTCATTCATGCTACCCCTGCCTACGAATAACGCGAGGAACATGAAATCTTCCACCCGCCGTCTTGACTACACTAAAGTTCTTGTAGAAAATTAGCCATTAGGATTAGCTGAACTCTCGTGTAACCCACAGGCTTGGGAGTGAGTAAGGAACGGAAGCACTGGGGAGAGCGTCCTCTCTTCTCTAGAGATCCCATACAGAGGATGGAGGTAATCCAAAGGCTCCACTGTGGGTGTATTGGTTGTGGAGGCCTTTATCCTAGAGAGCGAGCCAACCATGGCCTATTGTCACTAGCCTGGCTTTCGGTGGCTCTTCCCCTGGGCTCTGCTCCACATGAGACCTAAATGCAAAGCCTTGTTACCGGATGGAAGAGAGAAGAGGCCAGGAGATCAACCCAGTCCTGGAAGGTCAACTACACTGGGCTTGAGAATTACAAGTGCTTTCTGTAGCTTCTTTAATGATTTAGTTATTTATTTTTATTTTATGTGCATTGGTGTTTGACCTGCATGTATGTCTGTGTGAGCGTGTTGGACCCTCTGGAACTGGAGTTACAGATCGTTGTGGGTGCTGGGAATTGAACCCAGGTCTTCTGAAAGAGCAGCCAGTGTCCCTGTAGCTTCTTTAAAACACGAAGACAGAGCAACCCTCTCCATGAAGAGAGACTCCAGCAACTAGAACTCAGGTGGGATTTATTGTTTTGTTCTACAATTTTATGTTTTGTAATCATCCATGGTCTCAGAGACACATTCTTCCCTTTTATAAGTTCTCAGACACCTGGCTTTCTTAGGATATCCCAACTCGGTCCCAGGATCTAAAACAGGGAAGCGTGTGTGCCCCACTAATGAGGGCTCCATACACTCAGGTTCACAGTCAGGGGCCCCTTTTAGGAAGATAGGAAACTGTCTGTTCAAAATGCAGAGGCACAGTGGCCTCTGCCAGAGCTCCTGAGCAGTTCCGTGGGCTGGTTTAGAAATCTCCAGGACGTAGGGGTCTTTTTCTGTCTTGTATCAGTCTCTGGCAGCGATAGCATGGAAATTTGCAGAGCAGAACTCTCTTTGAGCAAGCAGAAAGGAACAAATTTGATCTAACACACATTCTGCGAGCTTGGTTCAATGTAGGTCAGTGTCTAAGAGAGCCCAGCTGGCCAGCCTGCGCGTCTGCCTGGGAGCTGGCTGGCTGGCTTCCGCCCAGGCCAAGAAACTCCCCCTCAGCCCTGAGCACCAATTAATAAAAGCTCCTCTTCATGCAGTGCGGGTGAGGAGAGCGGAGGCCTGAACTGTATCCAGATTGCTGGGGAAATGCTTACCCAATCGGCAGACCTGAGTTCTCTCCAAGGGTAGCTGGTATGTGGAAGGAGCACATATAGCAGACATACTCATTCTGAAGTGCAAGGCTGTGTGTTCAAGGATTAGAAGGTGTTTGAGCTCCATGCCAGCCAGAGTTACATGGTGAGGCTCTGCGTCCAAACAAACCAACCAACCAACAAACAAACAATAGAAGTGTTTTGGTTTGATGGTTCCTAAATGAGTTTTGTTAATGCTAGCAATTTAGAAACAGTTCACCGAAGATGTATTTTAAATTATATATATATATATGCATATATATTTAGTATATATTTGTTCCACTATGTGAACTAAATGCCAAATAGGTTCTAGACAGTAGAATTTTTAATGCTCAGAGTATCTTTTCTCCTTAGGATTTTTGTTGATGATGGGAGTTATCAACTTAAGAGCAGGGCTAACTTCTACACCTTCCTCCAAGCAGAAAAGTAGTAACAATACTATTAGTATTGGTATTACCTGTGACTGCCTTTGATGTATTTTTCTCATTCTTCATTTTGTGTGTATATGTGTGTGTGTGTACATGCTTGTGTATCTGCACATGTAAGCAGGTGTTCCTGTATGTGTCTTCATCTACCGATCTCTACCTCATTTTCAAAGGACAGAGTCTCTCATTGAACCTAGAGCTCACTGACTGGGGCTTGGGTGGCTGGCGATCCACCTGTCCCTGCCTCCCACCCCCAATGCTGGGGTTCAAGGCACGCTGTGATATCCAATTCTTTTCATGGATGCTGGGGAACCAGGACCTCATGTCCCTCCCCACTGACCCACTGAGCCCTCTTCCCCTCTACTAGGCTTTGCCCATGAGATGCCCCCCACAGGCTATGTTAAAGCCCAGCTCCCCAGCTGCTTGTGCAAAGGAGAGATTTTAAAGGCTTGAGGAAGTAAGGCCTTGTTGGAGGAAAAGGATAAATTTATCACCCATTTTGAAGCAAGATTTATCTTCACATCTAAGTTGTTATTCCATGGAACTGGTTCTTCCCAAACACCCTTCAGAGACTCACAGAAGCCGTTTGGGAACTGAAAGCTGGCCTCATCAGTGACCAGAGGTGACCAGGGTTGTCAGAGTGGCCCTGCTCATCTCTGATAGCACCAGGCACATCCCTCAGCTCTGACTGTCCTGCATGCTAGATGCAATTATTCAGCTGGATAAATTATTCCTTGAAACAACCACCCAAGCCTTGTGTTGGGTGGAAGGGGAAGGACACATTTTTCTCTGCTTACAAGCAGACATGCCCAAGGGCGGGGTGTCACATGTCCTAGCAACTAACCCCTGCATAGCTGTGTGACTTTGATCAAACATCCTAACATCTCAAAGACTGCTCCTGTGTCTGTGAAAACTGTCCAACGCTGCTTTTGTCGTGTTTCTGCAACAAGTGAAAGAAGCTCAGGGTATAGAATGCCACATCCCTTCAACTGTGTGGGTGCGCAGGGAACAGAGGCTCCTAAGTGTCACTCACAGAACAGGGTACTAGGCACAGTTAAAACTGAAATAAAAGTTGGGTCTGCGGGGCTGGAGAGATGGCTCAGTGCTCAAGAGTGCATGCTACTCCCTCAGAACACCCGAGTTTGGTTCCCAGCAGCCACCTTGGTTGGTTCACAATGTTTGCAGCACCAACTCCCCTTCTGGGGGTTCAAGACCCTCTTCTGGCTCCTTGTGCACTTGCACTCAAAGGACATATGCCCCACACACACACGCAAATACAAATAATTTTTAAAAATTAAAAATTTTTTAAAAAACAAGTTGACTTGTCTTCTGAAGTCAAGCCCAGCTGGTTGTTTTCAGACAATATCTAGGTTGTCTGAAACACACAGTTTACTGCTTATTATCAATATTAGGCAGACTTGATTCTTCACACATGTGACCGAACTTCCAGCAGCTCATTCTGTATAGAGTACTGTTAATTCTGTCTGCCCCGACACAAATGACCACACCTGAATGGGAGTCCTTCGGATGCCTACGGCTCTTCCTGCATCTTTCAGCATCAACCCACAGCAATGAGTGAACCCAAACTAGAAATCCTTCGTCATTGCTTTCCAAGGCAACCTCACAGCATTAAGCATAAATTGTTCATTTTCAGGGAAATGGGCAGAACGGCCATTATAAGACTAAAGGAAATTGGAACTATCATTTGCATAGCAATAAAAAATATGGGCTTTGAAATCAAACTGCCTGCACAGTACCAGCTGTGTGACCCTGGGCAAGTTGCTAGTCAATCTGTGACTCTGGCTTGTCCTCCCAAAACAAGAGCCTATCTGCCAAGGGTGTTATAAACATGGAATCTGAACATGTGAGGGAGGGGGAAGGCATAGCTCAGAGGGTAGAGCACTTGCCTAGAATATGTGAGGCCTTGGGTTCAGTCCCCTAGGCCTGCTTAAACCAAGCTTGGTGGCACATGCCTGCGGTCTCTCTGTGTTCAGGAAGTAGAAAGACACAGATCAGAAGTTAAAGGCCAACCTTTAACCTCAATTACAGAGCTAGCCTGAAGTAAGTCTGGGCAGGATACACAAGATCCTGCCTTGAGAAATACATAAATTCGAAAATGCAGATAGAGCTCAGACCAGTGCTGCCTGATGGTGGTGGTGGTGGTGGTGGTGGTGGTGATGGTGGTGGTGGTGGTGGTGGTGGTGGTGGTGATGGTGGTGGGTTTTTTTTTTTTCTTTAAAGGAAAATTCTGAGGCCTGAGAAAAACCACTCTTTGCCCAGGTCACCAGAACACTGGACGCATGTAGATGGAAGTTTCTGTCCTGTCTGGTCCCGTAATTGTTCAGTCCCAAAGAACACAGAGGTGCCATTTGTAAACAGAGACTGAGCTTTCATTTCCTGGCTGCCAGACCGAATAATCACACAGAAACTATATTAATTACAACACTGTCTGGCCAATGGCACAGTTGATAGGTTATCTAGGTTAGGTTCACTGAGCAGGAAAGACCTGCACTGAGTGGTACTGTTCCCTGGGCTGGGGCCCCAGACTGGAGAAGAAGAAGAATCAAACTGAGAATCAGCATCTGCCTTTCTCTGCTTCCTGCCTATGGCTGCCTCCCTCTCTCTCTCTCTCTCTCTCTCTCTCTCTCTCTGCTTCCTGCCTATGGATACAGCTTGCCCAAGGTCCTGCATCACACTGCCTGCCATGATGTGTAGCCTCAAGCTATGAGCCAAAGCAAAGCCTTTCTCCCTGGAAACTTGGGGATATTTTATCACAGCAGCAGAAAAGGTGACTAAAACAAGCCCTGTGACATTAAAGAGATATCTGCTGAGGTGACACTGACATCAGTGTTATGAGAGTAGCCGAACTCAAGAGTTCCATCCCAAAAGACAGCAGCGGCATCACAGCTCTTTACAAATGCCCATTCTTTGATCCGGAACCCTGCACATTCGTGACTTACAAATGGAGGCAGTGTACTAAGAAATTATTGGACAGAAAACTTAATTGTCACCTACAGTTTCTAAAATGTTGTATCAACAGTTTTATTTATAATAGTTTTTAGAAACTAAGTAAGAAAGATCTATGCAAAGGAAAATTATTATTATTATTAGTTCAGAAAAAAAGCACAACATGTTTGGATATTTTGAGCATTTAGTAAATGAAGAATAACAAAAGGAATAAATTACCATATTGTTCTTATAAATGTATGGTGCTAAATATTTAGAACCCCAAAATGCTGAAATACATCCAAAACTAACCTGAATTTTGAACCCAGAATGCCTGTTCCCAGGTGACACTACCTCCTCCAAGAGCAACAAGGAACAGAAGTATTTACAAAGAGCCAAGTTCCAGAAACGCCAGCAAATGACTTGAGGAAAGAATGGGCCCTTGCTTTCATTTTCCAACTTGTGTCTGTCTGCCTGCCTCCTCTCCTCTCTCCCACTCACTCCCTCTGTGTGAGCGTGTGTGTGCATGCATGTGTGCTTATGTGTGTATGATTGCACACATGTGTAGTGTATGTGGTTTGTACATGTACAGTGCGTATGTATATGCTTGTGCACATAGGTGTGCCAGCGCTTGTGTGCACATCCGTATTAAGGCCAGGGGTGGACAGTGGGTGTCTTTCACTATCACTTTCCACCTTATCCTTAGAAATAGGGACTTTCACTGAGCCTGGAGAGCTCACTGATTGGCTAGACTGACAGCCAGTGAGGTGGGGGTGGGGGTATCTGCCTCCACCCCCAGTGCTAGGGTTACAGATAGGTACAACCCAGCTATTTTGTGAGTGCTGAGAACCCTAGATCAGGCCCTGATGTTCGCCTGGCAGGCACTCTACCAACCGAGCCCCTCTCTTACCCTTTACCCCTCCCCCGGCACTGGTTTTCTAGTACCCTGTCCCCTCCATGGACATCACATTAATAGGCCTGTGATTCTGGACAATCTAGGGTTTTTGTTACCACCAGAAAACATCCTTCAAAGTCCATGGGGTTCATGAGGGTAAGTGCTGTGTGTGCCTCTCCGTATTTACTCTAAATTTACTTGACTCTAATTTAGGACTAGATAATATTAGAGAAAAGATGGCCATCCTAGTAGGCAAACACGGATCCTGGTTTTTAATTATGACTTTTATTGTGTGCTGTGTTGTTAAAGCTTTGGTGCTTCATCTCTCATCTCTGGCATCCTAGCTGTATTCCCACATTCTAGCGGGAGGAAACCAGGGCCCACATTTCTATATGAATGACTTTGTAATTTGGGTGATAATAATCTGTCATGAAGTAAATCTGCAGCAGAAAATGGGTTCAGGTCAGAGGCTCTCCCTGAGTATGAAATGGGTCTCCAGGAGGACAAAGTAATTGAAGTCTACACACGTATAATTCCATTGCAGGGAGCTTCCACGGTGCCTGCTGGTGGTAATTGGCAGGCAAGAGCCGTCTTGTGACACTTCTCTATGACTGTGTCATACAGGGTAATGAAGCTCACAAGCCCTATGTACACTCTTCAGAGAAATAATAGAAAGGAAAGGTGACATGTCTTCTATGCAGCCCAAGTAATTGATGGCTCTCTGCCATCTCTCTGCTTCCCTCATTTAAACAGCTTTGAAAATGATGCCAAGGAGTCAGTTGATCTAAATGACCTTCAAGCTTTGGGAATCACCATCATCATCATTTTGTTGCTGTTGTTATTGTTTAGATGTGAATTTGTTTGTAGGTAGTTGCACATGAGTGCAGGCACCCTTGGAGACTGGAGTCACAGGTGCTTATAAAATGTCTAACATGGGTGATAGGAACTGAACTCAGGTCCTCTGGCAGAGAAGTTGGCACCCTTAACTATTGGGGCATCTTTCTATCCCCACGCTTTTAGAATTCTTGTAACAATGACATCCTACATATGACTGTCCCCATGCCATAACCCCATCTAAGATCCTTGAAAACCGTTTAAGCCCCAATCCATTTATTTGTCTAATCAGGCTGTGTCAAGTAGTTTTTCTATAACCACATTTGTCTTCTGTGTTCCATTATCACCATGTACCAGGCACTGGGCTTGTCCAGGAGGGATGTTAGTTCTGCCCTATGCCAGCTCAGTGTGGGAGAAAGAAGCAAACAAAAAATAGCATAGACAAGGTAAAGTTCAGAGGCCAAATCCTGGCAAAATATAGGAGGGAAAGTTCACTCAATGGGTGGGGGTAAGAGAAGGGCTCCCAAAGACCAAAATGAGTAGGCACAGCATATGTCCCTCTAATGGAATTCATCTTACTCAAGCTATATAACTAAATTACATAATGGTAAATGCAGGGAAGTGCAATTTCAATATTGATCCAAAAAAAATCCATTTGGCGGTCATTTGTGTTTTGATTCAATATCCAAACGTTTTCAGAAATGCATATTTCATAAGAACTTTACTTACATCATAACGTTTTATTGAAAAGTCTAAATGACCATTTTCAGCCACGTGTGTCCAAAGGTTTTGAAATTAGAAAATACAGTGTTCAGATGGAAAGGGTGGGGTTCTGCTTGTCTCCCACCACACTGCATGATGTCTCCACTCTAAGCCACCCCTCAAGTCACATATGCAGTCGGTTGCTAAAGTGACACAGCCAAGAAAAAGGTCCCTCAGCACCCCACACTCAGTGTGTATGAACTCCGGTCCCATCCCAGGTGGCCTCTTGGCATCCCCGCCCCCTGCCATTATCAGCACCTGCTGTTGTACTAGCCCCTCCTTAGTGTGACTCCTGGACACTATAGTGTTAGCCTGGTCCTTTGTACACTCACACTGGCCTCCTCTGAAGCCTTTCTCTTTCCCTTCTTCCCCTCAAAATCATCTCCATATCACTTTCAGAGTGGAGGAGCACCCCAAGGCTACTATCAGCTCAAGTCACCACCATGTGTCATGGCTCCTGTTGCAGGGAACAAAAACAGTGACATATAGCAGACTGTAAGATCCACTCCCAGCTGCCTATCTCAACACACACACACACGCACGCACACACACACACACACACACACACACACACACACACGCGTGTGTGCCCGAGTAGGAGCTGAATGTTCCACCACATTCGCTAAGCCCAGCCTGTTGTCCCTGCCTTTCAGTATGTGACCACTCCCATCTGGAATGTCCTCGGTGTCTGCTTTTCTCCACATTCATTCCAAAAAAAAAAAAAAAAAAAAAAGAATGGTTCTTTCCTGTCACCTCTCCCACTCCTGGCTACCACCTCCAGGGTAGCTGCAGGCTCGGAAGTAGCTCTCTGGCCCCAGGCAGAGCTCTAGGTGTGCTAGGTGTGTCTCACAGCTGTGGCCACTCCAAATCTATGCTCAGCAGGCGGGGAAGCACACGCTCTGCCTTCCCTCCAGGGTCCAACACTAAATGAGAGCGTTATGTAGGTATCACTAAGAGCAGCAAAGAAAATGGGAACCAGCAACGTCAGCTTCTGGCACAGTTAAGATGCATTTTATTGTCTGGTGTCGAGGGGAAGAGAATGGCTTGTTAGGGTCAGTTAATCTAATAAGCAGAGGAAAGGAATGTTCTCATGAAATTATGCATCCACCTTCTGCTCCCATTTGCTGATGGGGAGCCATCTAATTTGATTTTCTCTTTGGGTAAAAGTACAAGATCGTTGCTGTCATATTTCTAACACAACAATTGTCCATCTGCCCCTCTTCATTTTCTCCAGGGACTTTTGACTTCTGGCCACTTTTAAAGCAGATATACATCTTTGAACACGCCGATCTAGCACCTGCTTGGTCTCGTCAAATGTACTGATGGGGGAGGTGGGATGTGAGTTACGCAGGAGGGAAGGAGAGAGTCCTGGCAGGAAGGGATGGAGCTGCTGTGCTGTCCTAAGGTTGACTCTTGCATCTGTGTATTTATTTATCCCTTGTCCCACTCAGTACACATTTCTTCACTGTTTCACGTAGTGCCTGTCACAAGGGCTTAGCAGACAGCACCAGACCAGCCTGGAAGGATGGTGGCACCACAAGGCACAGGAGCACTAACTCTTGTAGTTAAGAGCATTTTTTGTTCTTCAGAAGACCAGGGTTCTGTTCCCAGCACCCACACATTACCTTACTACCATTCACTGCTCCACTTCCAGGGAATTTGATGGCATCCTCTGACACCTGCAGGCATGTATGTGGTACACAGACATACATGGTATGATGTTTTGTTGATGCTTTATTTGTTAATAAAGCTTGCCTGAAGACCAGAGTGCGGAACTAGCCACACCAGTTAGCCATAGAGGGCAGTGGTGGCACAGACCTTTGATCCCAGCACTCAGGAGACAGAGGCAGATGAATCTCTGTGAGTACAAGGCCACCCTGGGCTACACAAGATTGAATCAGTCTAAAATAGAAACAGAGCTCACACCTTTGATCACAGCACTTGGGATCATACACCTTTAATCCTAGCACTAGGGAGGTAGAGACGTGAAGAGACTTGGCTGGGTGGAGAGAGGAACTCAGAGCCCTCAGTCTGAGGATTCCTCAGGACAGGATTGCCCCTATGATCTGAGGATTCCTCAGGACAGGATTGCCCCTATGATCTGAGGATTCCTCAGGACAGGACTGCCCCTATGATCTGAGGATTCTGTAGAGTTAAGAACTAGTGACTGACTTCTGTGTCTCCGATCTTTCAGCCTTAACCCCTATATCTGACTCTGGGTTTTTAATATTAAGATCAATTAGAATTCATGCTATATCTGGCACTCAACTTTTGGGGTACGAATTCACAAAAAAGCCGCTTGCCTGTGGCTTTGCAGCCATCCCATTTCTATATCCCTCCTTTTTCTTTTCAGAGTAGATTCAATAATCTACCTTTATATCCTATCATACCTATACATGCAAGAAAAGCACTCATACACATAAAATAAAAATAACCTTTTTTAAAGTACAAGCTTGGGTATCTCTAGCTTTGGATTTTGTTTGTTTTTGTTTTTAAATTGAGATTAAAAACAGCGTGTAGAGTTAGAGCTGAGTTTTGGTGACACAATTTCTGTTCTCTTAGAGCCTGTGCCAGGATCTGGAGTTCAAAGCCAGGCTGGACCGTTCTCAAGAGACAGAACACAAATAAATGAACAACAGTAGCAGACATTCCTACAGCTAGCTACTCTAAAGGTTTAAATGAGATGCCCTAGGCAAAGCAGATGCCTGGCTCAAAGAAAGTGCTCAACGGACAGACACCACTACAGAAAATCACAACCAACCAAAATGCAGAGTTGTGGAGTCCAGTCCAATGGATACATCTACAAAATACTCCCAGACCTAAGGCTTGGGCAATTTTGTGGGAGAGAGGATGGAAAGACTGCAAGATCCAGAAAGGATCAGGGAGTTCGCTGTGAGACTGTGTCTCTTGGTAATGTCAGATGCTACACCCATGAAGTCTCAGCAACATGACTGATCAACATGAACCGAATAAGGATGGATGGCACCAAGGAACACGCCAAAGTGGAAGGGGGGGAGAGTAATAAAGAAATGTGGCCTCAACCCTATGCAAGGAACTGTAGGTGACTGAGGAAAGCTGGGAGCAGGAGAGGTGGTCCTCCCCGCGAAAGAGCACACTTGCAAACATATATGCAAGTAGCAGTATATGGAATTAACATGTTATATTTAGGAATATATATGTGTATATATACATATATGTGTGTGTATATATACATACATACACTTACACATATATGCATGCAATAACTATTAGTGAAAAACAGAGACCATAAATTTGACAGAGAGTGGGGCGGGTATATAGGAGGGTTGGGGGGAAGGAAAAGGAAATGTTATAATTAAGTTATAATCTCAAAATAATTTTAAAAAGGAAGTGCTCGGCAAATTCTTTACTAGCTCGGGAAGGAGAAGGCCGGCCGTGTGCTATGTGGGCGGGCTGCACCATCGGGAACACAACGGTGAATGAACGTCCCCTATGGCTTACATTCTTGAGAGCAAAGAGAGGCAAAGTGTAAACAGATAAAATAAACCGAAGAGAAATGCTATACAAGAAACCAAGGGCTCCGCGGTGGGTGACGGTGAAGGGGCTGCTTCAGATCCCACATCAGAAGAGAGAGGCCCCCTGGGAAGGCAGCATTTACACTAAGAAGGACAAAAAGAAGTCAGCCGCGTGGCAAACCATGCAAAGGACATTCCAGGCACAGGACATGGCAAATGCAAAAGCCCTTGGTGGAATGTTCTAGAGCCATCCAGGGACGAGTGTTGGGCAGAGGAAGTGTGAACCAGAGGAGATATGACTCCATGTAGAAAGCAGGGTGGAGTCAGGAGGGGGCCACAGTTGCTTAGAGACACACGATAGGAAGAAGCAGGCAGCGACACTTCAGAACTCTCTGGAGCTCCAGGTGTGAATGTGGCTGTATTCTCTGGGACCTGAAAGACATTTCAAAGACAGTTAAAACTTCCAAACGCCTCTCATGAAGGCTTCTTTGTCCCCCATCCCACCTGCCCAGCTAGCTCCCTTCCTGCTGCCATTTGCTCTGCTTGGGGTATGTCAGCAAGACTATAGTGCCCCTGGAAATGGGCCTGCCGGGGAGGCCTGTGCAGCTGAAAAGAGAAAAGAACTTTGGGAGTGGGCTATTGTGACCCCCACTGTCACCAGGGAAGTCCTCTCAAATGTGTTTTTTAATACTCTGGAGGGGAACAAAATTCAGAGCTCAGGAAAATCCATGTGTGGTTGTCAACTGTCTGTGACTTATATTTTGGTGTGCCCATCTAAAACACATCACAGCTCAGACCCACTGCAATGGCCTAGCTGACTTAAAATAGGCATGCGTGTTTCTCGAATGTACTGAAATTCATGTAAAACGGGGATATTGCCCTCCATTCTGAGCTTGGTTGGACGAGCATTAAGGCAATGAGTTTGGAAAGCTCCTCTCCTCTATGACATACCCAGCATTCCCGCCTCTCTAAATCCGGGTACTTATCCAGCTGCTGGCTGCAAACTCAGACGGAACCGGCCCAAACCGAAGAGGGACTTACTGGAGAGCAGAGATGCTACAGCACCCATGCAGCTGGACGCCTCCCCTCTTCCCACCATCACTGCAGGATAACAGGTTTGTCTACTTCCAGCATCTCCTCCAAGTGGACGCCAGGCTAGAGGCAACTCTGCAGCCACGCCCCGAGTCTTAAGAATGTGAGGAGAAGCCTCTTCTCCACAAGTTCCACTGCCCCACTGCCTGCAAAGGAGATCTGTGATTGGCTGGGCTTGGGTCACGTGTTTGTCTCTTGCCCCACCCCCACCCACCCACTATCAATCCCCTCCGCTGCACCTGCCATGACTCAGAATTTGAAGCCACTCTGGGCTCTATTGCCCTAACAGATGAAATCAGATTCTGTTTAGGGCCCTTTCTTGCGCTGTGTACAAACTGGCTTCCCGATTCCAGATCTTCAGGTAGTCTGCCGTGGCCACTCCCAGCCTGGGAGTGCCTCCGCCCCTACCCACTCTTGACGCCCTTCAGCCTTCTCCTCTCAATGTTATGACACATTGGTGTCCAGTTCCCTCCACAAAGCCTTCTTGATGCTCTGCCTACTGCGCATTGGTTCACGGGAATACAGCTCCCCTACTCTGAGACAGTCCCCTCTGTCACCCTCCCAGGCTGAAGCACCCTCAAGAGTAGAGACTGGTCTAATTATCTCTGTGACCCAGCGGCTAAAAACAGCACATAGTCAGTATACAGGAAACCTTTCCTGCATTGCATTGAGCAGGGTGAAATAGGGCACAAAATCTCAGGCTGCACAATCGTTTAAAGCCACCTAGCCTGTGCTCTGGCCTCAGTGAAGACCTGGCTACTGTCATAGTTTTAGTTGGGACACAAGGAAGGGGCTTTCCTGAATTTAGCTTATCTTGGAAATTCAGGATTTCAGTATGTCAAAAAAAAATTTTTTTTTAGTTCACACCTACATCACTTTTAACATTTAATCATTGCTTTAACCTCTCCTGTGACATTTCTATGTTGATAGCTAGCTTCTCTCACCTGTGAGGAAAACTTTGGATCCAAAACAGTTTTCCCAGAAGCGGTTTTGCTACTGATTGCAGTTTGTGGAGCAATGTGACATCTGGGGGTGGGTTTTCTCAACTTGGAAATATGTCTGTATAACCGTTTTGAAGTGTGGTATGCAGGGGGAGGGGTAATGGTGTGGCAAAGGTATAGTATGTGTGACATATGGTGTGTGGGGGGTGTCCATCCAGGTACATGGTGAGCGCTAAGCTGTGTACCTGAGAGGAATGGGATCAGAGGTGTGAAGGGGACCCTACAGGTACCACATGGGCAACTCTTCAAACGTATGTTGCAGACTGTCCCCTACCTGGATCCCCTCCAGCATCTCCCTGGAAACCTGAATAGGTGGAGCCCATTGGGAGCCGCACTGGGCTGTTTCATTCCCAGTCCTGAGATGCTCAAAGCAGTGTAGCCAAGCAGTACCACACTCATCTTTCCATGTCCTTTCTGTTTCCACAGGGGACTCATTGCCAATGGCTTCGTGGAGACCCATTATCTGCAAGATGGCACTGACGTCTCCTCCACTCGAAACTATACGGTAAGTCCTGAAGTTTGGGCCAGCAGAACTCTGGACATGGATTTGTGCTGACATTTTGGAGCTGAGCTAATCACATCCCTAGATTCTTCATTTAGGCTGCAAGAATCCTTGGAGAAGCCAGGCTTACATCTCAAATTCCAGTTTGCTGAGGCAGGAGGACTACTGAGGTTAAAGTCTAGTATAGGCTATAGAGTGAATTCCAGGACAGCCTGGACTACAAAAGGAGACCCCCCCCCAAAAAAAAACCCAAAACTCAGTTTTAAGAAAGCTTTTTAGCCAGATGTGATGGCAATGACTTTCAATTCCAGCACTTTGGTAGGCGGATGCTCACAAATCTCCGTGAGTTCAAGCCCAGCCTGGTTGACATACCCCGAGCTACATAGTAAGTCTTTGCCTGAATGAGAAATTGGAAGAGAAGGGGGAAGAAAGGAGAGGAGAAGAGGAGGAGGAGGAAGAGGGGAAGAGGAAGATGCAGAGGAGGAGGAGGAGGATGGTGAAGTTGTTTTTTATCTATCAGAAAGCTTGGCCAGGGTTAGAGGTGGATTAGAAAGCTTTACTGCCACACAAAGAGACGTAAAGGAAAAGTGTCTGTGCTGAACCCGCCTTGAAGGAGTGCATGTCCCTCTGTTGAGCCACCACGCTGGATTTGTCACCTCCTAGTCAGCTTTTCTACTATTTGAACTTTTAAAATATTTAGCATGTGTGTGTATGATATGCGTGCGTACATGTAGTGGTGAGGAGACAATTTGAGGTAATCAGTTCTATTCTATCATTTGGATCCTTGTTAAGAGGAGAAGGCCACTTGTTCGTCCCTGCTGCCCAGAACCGAAATAATCACACAGAAACCATATTCATTAAAACACTGCTTGGCCCATCAGCTCTATCTTCTTATTGGCTAACTCTTACATTATTTTAACCCATTTCTATTAATCTGTGTATCGCCATGTGGCAGTGGCTTACCAGGTAAAATTCCCAGCGTCTGTCTCTGGCGGCTCCATGGCATTCCTCTCTGACTCTGCCTCCTTTCTCCCAGCACACCATTTAGTTTTCCCTGCCTACCTAAGTTCTGTCCTATCAACAGGCCAAGGCAGTTTCTTTATTCATTAATGCTAATCACAGCACTCAGAGGGGGACTCCCACATCAGATCCTGGAGATTGAACTCTTGTCATCAAGGTTGGCAGAAAGCGCCTTTACCCACTGAGCCATCTGAGGAGACTGCTGCTTGAGTTTTTATATATAGTTTTGACCCATGCTCATTGTGTGCCCCTTTGGGAGACTCTGTGTATCTGCGAGAACGTACAGCCCTGTGTGTAAATTCCATGAGATTCCAAGAGCAGAGGAAGAACAGGTTACCTGGTATAGAGAACTATGTGCACGTGAGTTTGCTTTTTTTTTTTTTAAAGCGAGCCAGTAGAGTAGTCCTTTCCCTGGGAACCCCTCCTTCTCTGTGATAGGCCTCCAGCTTTCTGCCCCTACCGTCCTTGGGACTTGGCACTTAGGAGTGGACGCTTCATGATCTGGGAACATGGTTCTACCACAGTTCTCCAAATCCTGAGAAGACACATAGAAATCCAAAACAAAAGCTAATCCCCTCCAAGTTTTTTGTGAAAATTTCAAGCTTAAAGGTGATTCAGAACAATAAGTCCAAGGGACATTAGCTGGGTGTAATGACTCACACCTGTGATCCAAGCACTTGGGGCAGAAAAATGATAGCAAGTCAAAGGCCAGCCTGGGCTATTTGGTGAGTTCCAGACTTGACCAGGCTATAGTGAGACAATCTCTAAAACTGACAAAATGATATGTGGGATGGAGATAGCTAGAGCTTTGGCTATGTGACCCCAAAGACTACTCCGGACCCAGAGTGGGGCGTGAGAGAGATAGGATGAATGAATATAAATGAGAATGAATATAAATGCCAGGCGCAGAGAAGAGAGAGCTGGAGTCTGCGATTAGAATCTCATAAGAGTTGGCTTCCCTAGAAAGCTCCTTCTTGTGTGGAAGACAACAGAACTCTCCCAGCCCTAAGGAAGCAGGAAAGAACTCTCTGCCATGTGTCATGAATTGAAAGATTTCACACGCACACACACGTGCCGCGCACAAAAGAAAAGATTGGAATCCGCGGAACCTTTTGCATGTGTCACGTGCGTTGGAGATGTATTTATCAGCCCATCTACAGACTCTGAATATCACCATAAGTCTGGAGTTTCCATCAAGACCTTGACCTCAAAGCCACTCCCAAGTCAGGGAAGTCTGCTGGAGCACATGCTGAAATGCCCTATAGGAGAGTTTCTACAGCCCAGATGTATGAGATGGCCATGCAAAGTGAAAAGAGGAGAAAAAATATTAGTAAGATGTTCCCCAAGGCAAAAAAAATCATAGGTCAGACAATGAGCAAAGGCACTGTGAAGGAGCACCCCTGGACAGAAGGAGGGAAAGAGATTAGCCCTTCCCAAAACAGAGGTGGAAGAAAAGTCAGAAGAGAAGAATTTCAGAACAGAATCGATCTAATGGGAATTCCAGTGAAATCTGTTTTCCAGTATAGGGAAATAAGCACTGCTCAGAGTGTAACGGTGGTGCTCCCAGGCTGAAGAAAGACACGAATCTTGACAAACACCCACCAGTCCCAGGAGAAAGAACAGAAATATCCCAGGGTGACTTACAGAGAACCTGCGGGATGTCAAAGAGGCTGTCTTTAAGCTGCCTGAGACAAAGGAATTTGTTTGTAGCAAATGAGGACAACTGAACCAACAATAGATTTCTCATCAGCAACAATGGAGTTAAAACTGCAGGGACTGGGGCAATAGCTACCACCCTCACTCCGTGCTGCATTGACTTTACAGAGCCAAGAAGGCCACAGCCAACGATGCAAGAACTTACTATTCCCACAGCCTACCAAAGGCTCCCCAGGCAAGAGCGACCTGCCCAGAAGAGCTCGGCGAGAAGGAAATTGAACACAAGAGTAGGATGTCAGAGGCAACAGCAAGCAAAACAATTGCACCAAGTAAATCTACTTAAAATAACAGTTTTCACAGGAGACTGTGTTTGGGTGTTCTCAAACAAGACGGAGGAAGACTTGAAACGGTGTAAGAGTTTGTCTTGCACTAAAAATAATAGACATGCTGATTAACTTTGATACATAAAATATGAGGCACCTGACGATTTTCAGAATAAACCTTTAAAGAACAGAAAAATAGAACACATGCTTCGAAATAAGAGGCTATGCATGGAAATCTTGTTTCAACCCAGTTCAAGGGCAGGATAAAGGGAAAGGATTGAAAAAGAAAGAGGTAAATATAAAACAAAAAGGAACAAAAGATCAAGATCAAAATAAGATAACACATGAATCTCACTGTATGTAAATAGGTTGGATAAACTTGTCAAGGCCCGTACCCCTATATAAAAATAAATAAAGCTCAATCAATCAATAAGTAAAGCTGTTGTGCTGACATCAGACAAGCTAGTGAAGTGGAAAGAGAGGGAGAGAGGGAGGGAGGGAGAGAGAAAGGTATTAGTGACCAAGCAGTCATTATATAATGATAAAAGGAACATGTCAAATGGGTTGTTGAGAGCCTGTGGGATAGCTCAGTTGAGTAAAGGGTTCTGTGGTCAAGACTAATGACTTCATTTTGATCCATAGAAATCACATAGTAGGAGGAGAGAACTGATTCCCTTGGGCTCACCTCTGGCCTTTACATGCATCATACATGTAATACATGCACAAGTGCACACTCACACGTACACCACACATACACACCACACACATCAAATGCACACACACCACACAAACATGCATACACATATCACACACATGCACACACACACACCACAGACACATACCACAACATGCATCATATACAATACACATACACCACACACACCACACATACCACATACACATACCACACACACATGTGTACACTCATGCACACACAAAGACACAAGTATTAAAAAGCAAAGGGCTATTGAAAATGCTATACAAATGCTATACTATCAGAGCATTCTCAACATGTATTAAAAAAATATATATATATATATGCTATACTATCAGAGCATTCTCAACATATATTTAAAAAATTGAAAAAGAGTATTACTTTTCCATCTAAGGATTTACCCACATTTAATGCTTTAGCCCAACTCCTAATCACAGGGCTTTTTACAAATCTAAAAGCATCCATCCACAATCAGGGCTGAGAGGTCTAACGCTTCCTTTTACCTCTCAGTTTGATCATTTATAAACAACCCCTCTGCAAGCCATCACAACCCTAAACTTTACAATTTCTCCCCAAGAGGAAATTCTCCAGAAATGAAGTTGACACAACTTAATCCATCAAGCAAGACACTGAAAACCTCCTAGATCAGCCACAGCCTGCGGGAAGGGATGTGTCTATGCTGAAAATGAGGATTTGAAAAAAGAGCAGAAACTAATGAAAAGGAACACAAAAAAAATTGAGAAAGGGGATCAGTTTACCCAAAATGTGTCCATTTGAAAAAAAACAAAATGAGAGAAAACTTTGAAGATACACTTTTACACAGAGAATTTTTCAATAACAGTAAAGATATGAACAATACTGACCATTATCTTAAAAATGCAAATTCTTGCAAGCTCAGTGGCTAAGAGTGGTTGTTGTGCTTGCAGAGGAACCAGGTTCTATTCCCGTTACCCATACATGGCTAACAACCATCTGTAACTCCACTTCCAGGAGGCTCTGATGCCCCCTTCTGGCTTCTTCAGGCATTGCATGCATGGTGTGCGCAGACATATACACACTCAAAACACCAACTCACATAAAAACATTAAAAGAATGAAAAAATAAAAATTACTGGCATTAATTAAGGTAAAAGAAAAATTAAAATATATGCAGAAATCAAATCAAGAATGGTTCTTTCTTAGCCGGCCATCATGGCACATGTAAGTAATCTCAGCATTTAGGAGGTGGTAGCAGGAGGTGAGATTTCTAGGCCAGCCTAGGCCACATAGAACCCAGCCTGGAGTACATGAGACCCTGTCTCAAAACAACCAAACCAAAATTATAGTGCTTTTTAACATCTACCAACAGAAGTGGCATCAGGCCCAAATGATTTTGACAAGTGAATTCTGCCATACCTATAAGGGATAAATGGTCCTGAGAATATTAGACAATTTGGACAAGAAGAAGTCTCACCAAAATATAAAAAAGGCATTTGTGAAGTGGGTCCCATAGGCTAGTGTTGACTAGGAAGACCATTGTAAATATCCTGATTAAGTTATCTCTAAATCCTACCTAGCACACAGTTTTCAGCCTCCTTTTGAGGGATGCAAGGGTAACTCAATATTTATAATTCTAACAGTGTAGTTTATTACATTAGTAGCTTCAGGTTAAGAGTACTGTATTTTTCTCCTCCTGTAGTCTTTACTCTATTAATAAGGTTGTAGCAGTTTGAATGAGCACAAATGTTTCTGATAGTCCTCTCTGCTCTCATAGAACCTTATGTGGCCTCTTGTGTATAGTAGTTTTCAAGAAATGACTCACCTGATCAATACAGTGTCTCCATGCACAAATCACCCTTCCTCCCATTCATTGGTTTGGGGTTGAATACTGTTGAATAAAATATGATCATCAGCACATAAACTCTACCAGTTACTATGTTAGTCTAACCAGCAGAATTAGACTAAAGCATGTTAGCAATTGCCAGCTTTACTTCTACAAATTAGACCAAAAATCCTGGGTATTTAAAAACACGTACAAATGAGACTTTGAAAATATTTATTACAATAAAGGGTATGTACAACTTTTGAAGGCTGATTCTTAGTAGGGGAGAAATATTTGATACACTTTCACAAATGGGTAAAGGACAGCAGGAATGTGTGAGTCCTTTTTAATAATAAAGAGTTGTGAACTCATTTGGACATTGAAAACTTTGGAAGTCACAGGAGATGCTTATATGGTCCAGGACTGTGCCTTCCAAAGGGACTTGGAGATAAAATGAAAAATACCGGCAGATGGACAACAAGACCTGCTTGGGGTAGGGGTTGCTGTTGATGGAGGTTTTCCTGGTAGAAACTGGCAAATAATGACAAAAGGGACAGATAATGGAGGAGCCAAAGGCTATTTGGTAAAGAACATTTTAGCCAACAGAATTTTTTTTTCCACATGCTCACAGACAGACAATGGGGACCTCCCTGCCACCATTAGGAGCCCTTACTGGTTAGAAGGAAGAGGCAGAGAGAGCAACAAGCCCTAAATTTGTTTGCGTTGGATCTTAATGGGGCAGGAGGCAAATGAGTCAGTAGACAGTTGAACATAGGTGTGCATAACAGGAAAAAGATCAGAGGCAGGACCTGAGGGTTAGCCTCATATAGAAGCATGGTGCTTGAGTTGCAGTGAGCTGTCTGAGTCTACCATCTATATGTCTGTCCGTCTGTCTATCTTATTTAAAATATGTTTCAAACATACCCCCTGAACTGTTTCCACACTATAAACTGTTATCTAGCAAAGAGGAACCTAGAAAGGCTGCTCCTCTAACTTCACAATGATGAAGGATGCTCTTCCAATATGTATTGATCTAGAGTATGTAGGGTCCATGTCCAGGTATGGCTCTATGTTCTGTTTCCATCTCCCGTTCTAATCCCACAGATTAGTCTCACAGAAAGACCTGTCTACTAGGAAGGAAGACTAGGTAAGAGGAAGAAAAGTGTACAAATTTGGGACCATGTACTCTAGAGGGTTCAACAGCTGCCAGTTCCAATATGGACTTGGATCACAAAGCTAGAGGCTACAAATCCAGACCGCCTAGAAAATATTTGGGATGGAAGGTTCCAGAACTTTAATGGTCATCACCTCCATGGGGCTCTGAGTTTCTCTGCATTTTTATTGGTGTGTTTGCTCCGTTCCTTCTCACTTTCCCAGGAGGCAATGGGGTGGAAGGTCCTTTCCCAGGATGAGCGCAAAGCCTGGAGAGGGATGAGGATGTAGAAGTCGCTAGCTGCTTCTCTTCTGCCCAGACCAGTGTCCTTCTATAATAGACCAGAGGCCTCTCCCAAAGGCTGATGCTGCAGTTTAATCTTCGGCTGACTAGATGAATCTGTCTTTAGTAGGTGAAACAACTAAAATGGGTTACCCACCTCTCTCGGGCCCCCAGGAACAACAACACATTCATTTTCCTAATTAGAAAAGAATATCTCACCTGGTGGTGGCGCACATCTTTAATCCCAGCACTCAGGAGGCAGAGGCAGGCCGGTCTCTGTGAGTTCGAGGCCAGCCTGGTCTGCAAAAGCTAGTTCCAGGACAGGCTCCAAAGCTACAGAGAAACCCTGTCTTGAAAAACCAAAAAAAGAAAAGAAAGAAAGAAAAAAGAAGAAGAAAAAAAAAGGGTATCTCCCTTTTCACCCATCAGTCATCTTTTTTCCTGGTTTCTTTTTTTTTTTCCATACATTGTTTTGTTTTATTTTTTCCATTCAAGAACATAATTAAAGAAATAAAATTTTTACCTTTCTTCCCCTTCTCCTGGTCCCCTCCCACTACCCCCCCACCCCTCCTCCCTCCCCCTTCTTCCTTGAAAGAGGGCATGATGCCCTGCCCTGTTGGAAGTCCAAGGCCCACCCCCATCCCTCCTGGCCTAGGAAGGAGTGCATTCAAAAAGACTCGGTTCTCAAAAAGATAATACATGCAGAAGAGATAGGTCCTGGTGTCATTGTTGATGGGTTCTCCATCTGCCAACTTTCGCCGCCACATTCAGAGAGTCTGGTTTGATCATATGCTCATTCAGTC
>PVIU01023540.1:0-27216 GCA_004026605.1 Ondatra zibethicus
GTCATCAGAGAAATGCAAATCAAAACAACTCTGAGATTCCATCTTACACCTGTAAGAATGGCCAAGATCAAAAACACTGATGACAACTTATGCTGGAGAGGTTGTGGGGAAAAGGGAACACTTCTGCATTGCTGGTGGGAATGCAAGCTGGTACAACCCCTTTGGATGTCAGTGTGGCGATTTCTCAGAAAATTAGGAAGACTTGTTTCTGATCTCTTTCCAATTATGTGAGCTTGCACAAAGGGCTTTGCCTTTTAGTGAGCCTTAATCACTTACATTTTCTCACATACAAATAAAACTGTCTACTGCATAGATTTGTGGAGATTAGATAAGACATCCCGTTGAATGCGTTGTCTGGAAAGGTGCCCTTTAGCAAACACTCCACAAACATTAGCCAGTGTTAGTCTCAACATTTTCATCTGCCTCAAGAGTGTGCTTGGATCTGGAGGGTAACGAGCTCAAGGCTAGCCATTAAACTGCTCTCCTGTGTCATCTAAGTCTAAGCCTGTGTGTTGTTTGGTTCTGGTTCACTTTCACTGTGCTGGGAAGAGAACGCAGTGTATCAGAAGCTAAGCAAGTGCTCTATCATGCAACTCTAGTCTTAGATTTTAACAGGAGACATTGTTCTGAGAGACGGACTTGCTAAGCTGGGTGGCTGGCCTTGCACTCACTATGTAGCCCAATGGGATTCAACCTTGCAGCCTTACTGCCTCAGCCATGTTACTAGCTGTGTTATAGACATGTGGATCATGCTAAACACATTTGTGTCTTGAAACCAACCTGCTTTTCTATGTTAGAATGCTACAGTTAGAAGCCAGAGACTGGACATGCTGAGCAAGTGTCCTACCAGTGAGCAACTTAGCCCACCCTAGATATCGAGTCATTAAATGCTTCAAAATAACTTATAGGCGAAATCAGAAATAATTAACAACTGTTGACTGAAGCCCAAATGACCTTTTTTTGCAGCATTCGGATGCCTTTGTCTGTCCATGGCATGGCTCTCTCAGAATTTTGCATAAGAGAGAATCAGTCTAACTGGACAAGCACACGCAAGCAGGGCAGGCTAGTGATAGCCCCTGCATGCAACAGACGTCTTGGATTGGTAAACATGACTACAAACACATCAAAGCTTCCATATAGGGGAGACAAGTGTCTTGATGCTGCTGGAGAGAAAAACAAGGAATCAAAGAAAGGAAGCGTGCTGCTAAGACCAAGATTATGCTATGGCAAACATAATTCGTGGCCTTTTCTAAAGTGGCTTTCTGAAACTAGAAAGTAAGGTGTTTGCTGGAGTCTTTCAAGGATATTTTATTTGTATGTGTTTCTCTGGTAGAATTGTGATACAATTTTAAGTGAAGGTTGAGGAGAGAGAGACGGAAGGGTAGATGGAGGCAGTGACAGACAGGCCAAGATCAAGCAGCCTGCAGCTCAGTCAGGTCCAGGTAACCCAGGCAGGATTTACTGTAGTCAGCCGACCTCCTCCCAACTCTGACCTTGTGGTATTTCAGTGAGTCTCTCTGATCTGCCTTTCGTAGCACATCCATGTGCCCTGTAACCTCCAGTGGTCCCTTTTAAGTGTCCCATCTCAGGTTCAAAGCAGGTAGCCAGCTCTGTTCACTTGTTTGCCCTTTGGTGGACCAACTGTAAGCAGCTTTCTCGGATGTTATTTTTGGTCTGAAATATTCCCCCACAGCACCGTCATGTACAATAGTCTCCTCTTTGTTCTGGTACAGTTCTCTAAAGAAGGCACACGGAAGGGTCCCTAAAACCACGGCATTGCCAAAGTAGCCAGCAGAAGGAATCTTTTATTAAACGAAGCTAGTTTGAGTTACTGACAGGCCTACAAGTGCCTAAAGAAAACGGGAGTGTCCGGCTACTTGGGGCCATTCCAGGAAGGTCGGCTGCTTTTAAAAGCTGCATCTCATTAAGGGCCCACGATGGTCACTGGAACTCTGCCTGTTGTTTTACTCAGTAGTCTCTGGGGGACTATTTGGCACTAGGGTGCAAAATGAGCTCAGCAATTAGGGAAAGACACCACCGGGCCCTTGAGTAAATCACGGAGTACCAGACTTCACAGAGAGTCAGTACCAGGCTAAAGTCAGAGCCTAGGGAGTCTGGCTTCTCTCCTTCCCAGTGCATTCTGGCCCAGCTCCTGCTGTCATTGCCTCCAGGGGTGCTTTCAGGTATTTGGCAAGGAGAAAGGCAATTTCAACCAACTCTTCAGGCCAACAGAATGGATCCCCAAATGTTTAGAACATTTATCCCCTGGAAGTGGAAAACTTCACTGGCCACATCAGTTTGTCTAGTCTGGCCCTAGAGATAACGGCACGTAAGATGAACTTTGGATGCTGTGACAATATGGACCGGTCCTGAGAGGTAGGAGCACTTCCTCTGAAGTATGTGGGTCCTTCCAGGGATCTTTGTGAGGGCCCCTGTGTAGTCAAGAGAGGACAAGAACAGTAACTCTGGGATGGCAACCAAATCTATAACCGTAGATTATAGATTAAACCTCCTAGGTTAAACTATCCATTTTAGTCCCAGGAAGTGTGGGAAGCATCCAGAGGCAAGGAGTGTCCCACTGTCCCACAACCTTGCCTCTAAGCCTAGGGAGGGGAAGGAGAAGCAGACCACAGCAAGTTCAAGGCCAGCCTGCCCACAGGACAAAGCCAGTTCAGATAATCCAGAGATACACAATAGACCCCAGTCTCAGAAAACAAGAAGAAATGAAAAATACAGGAAGTCAGGTGAGCTTTCCCTATGGCGGTGAGGACTAAGAACTAGCAGACAGTTCTTTCACGTTTTCTTCAGACACTAAGGATCTACCTCTCTGAAGAACCTGTCTGGTCGTCTTCAGACGGAAAGAAGCATTTGGTGTGTTAATACAGCATTGCAAAATTCCCTCTCTAGAGTAGCAGGAGACACAAGAACTGACAATAAATGCTTATAATCTAGAGTAAACTCAACTCACTCCTATTTATTATTTTTAACAAGGCCATCAGATAAGCAGTTTTACTAAGAAAACAAAAGTATAAAAATGATAAGAGTCAGTCAGAGGTATGAGCAGCTAGGTTCTCCAGGTGGAATATATCTGCTATTTATGCTAATCTGACAAATAGGTCTTACAGACAGGGAGAGGCAGGGCTCTCTCTCTCTCTCTCTCTCTCTCTCTCTCTCTCTCTCTCTCTCTCTCTCTCTCTCATATTTACACTGATATCCCTTCTGTTCCAGAGCGACATATTGTATATAGAGAGCATAAATTTCTCTCCTCCCCTCTTGAAGAACCTAGGCCTTTCTTGCAAAACTATACAGAGGCAACTTGGTCCCTAATCACCAGTTTGGTCTGAGCATCTTCTCTCCCACAGAAACTTATTAAAGGCTAATAGAGGGCAAACACCATCGGGACAGGAGAGTGACGGCACAGATAGAAATCCACACTGGGCTCCGTGATGCAGGCCTATAAAATAAATAGTGACTCTGGAGGCTGAGACACAAGGACTACAAATCCCAGCGCTGCTTGCGCCACTGAGTGAGTTACAGGTCAGCAACTGAGAGGCTGTTTTCAAAATTTAAAAGAGTAACAAGAAGACTGGAGGTTAGCTCAGTGGTCAAGTGCTTTCTTACCGTGTGAGGTCATCAGCTTAACCCCAGTTTCTGGGGGCAGGGTGTTGATTCAGAAGGTTTAAAGCACCCAGGAAGGCTCATCAGATTCTGAGCTATCCCTACAAGGCTGTTAAGGTCTAACCAGGCTGGTTGAAGAACTTTCCTCTTCATGGACAAACCGGGATGCCAGTCTACAGCGGCTCCCCCGCTGTCAGTATCTTCCCTTCACCTGAGTAGAGTCCATCAGATGATTGAGGTTAGGAAGCTCGTTCACGTCAGATTGTTCTTGTTGATTTTAAATACCACCGCTGTTCTCCCGTTTCCAGACCGCAGCTGTTGCTCCTATCTGACACCCCCCTGCCCGTTTTGTTTCCTAAAGTTGAGTGTTAAATGCCAACACAGAGCTTTAAGTAGGTAAAAAGATGGAATCAACAACAAAATTGTTCTTTGTTACCTAAGTGACCAGGGCAGTGGCAGCAGAGAGTCACACGCTGCCATCTCCAGTGCCGTGCCTCCATATCCATGCCTTTGGTCACTGCTGGTGACGGCGGTGATGGAAAACAGGGGAAAAGCTGCACACTGTGAACAGCAGACCAGTGCCCTCTCGCTTCAGGGCCGCAACGTGCGTAGCTTTGCAGGTGGCATTTGCTTAATGGGATCTAGGATGAGGGGTTCATTGAGGCTGGATAACGTAAACGCTGACTTCAGGATAGGGCCCACGTTCTGAGCAGGAAGGAGCTGCTGATGACTGAATCAGAAAAAAGTGTGGAATCAGACTGAATCTCACGATCAGGCCTTGATCTTTGAAAATGTCACACCTGAGATGTTCCTCGGATATCCAAGTAGCTATGTCAAGAGGATAGTTGGCTGCATTTTGAGTTCAGGATAGGCATTAAGCCAAAAGCTTAAAATTAAAAGTCCTGCTGAGATCCCCTAGGGGACAAGTGCTGGTTAAGAAGAGACTTGAGGTGGAGGCTGAGGAAGGCCTGCATTAACTGAACAGGGCTCAGAGGAGGAGCCCTCACTGAGGCCTGAGGCTCACTACCCGGCCTGCACTCTGCACTCCCCTGCCACCCAGCGGGTGAAGGAGTTCCGTCAAGACTTGATGGATCTGGCATGGTGAGAATTGATCACTAAGCTTCCTAACAGGAAAGCCACCGCTGACCACAATAGAAAGCTGTTTGGTGGAGGGAGCCTAGTTCCAAGAGATCATTGTAAAATAGAACAGTAGGCTGCGCAGTTGGATTGTTCTGAGGAATTTCGCTCTAGAGGGATCAGTCTCATGGAGCAATGAACAGAGGCAGTCGAGTGATTCAATGATTGTTTTAAAAGGGGATGTTAGTTAAATGGCAACACATCTGCAGAATGCTTGCAGCGACCTCCTATACAGGGAAAAATTGACGTTTGCCACAAGTGCAGGAGAAAATGGCTGCAGAACTGTCCTTAAATGTGCAGGGTAGTAGGAGCTACTGTTAAAGACGGAAAATCTGTCAGGGGTATGGGAGACTTCCTCTGTACTAACAGTGGGAAATGCAGAGCGTGCAGTCCAGATGGCAGCCCGGCTGTGGTGCACACAGTGGTAGGCAATGGGTGGAGTGTGTTTCTGACTAGGTTTTTTTCCTCAGTAAATAAGACAATGATCATTGTGAATTAAAGTGGGGAGATATTTTGAAGTTTTGGAAATAGAAGATATTGATAATTATTTATGGGTTTGAAGATGGGACTCTACTAGAGAAAAATGTCTTGGAACAATTTTAAAGGCCAATGTAAATTTCATGGACATCACCTAACAGTCCAAAGTCAGAATAGTAATATAATTGCCACAGACATATTCAGCAAAGGGGCTGGACGCCTATTAGAGAGTTGGATCCAACCAGAAATGAGAAAGCACAAAAGAGGAAGGAACCACTTATGTGATGGAATAAGAATTTTAACTTGACTAAAGGAAGGGAGGAAATGAGGATCCGAGATGCGAAAGGTTGGTGGGATCAGTGGGTTGTGGGTCCTGGGATTATCGTGCGGAGTCAAAACTAGAAAGGCAGGAGGCAGAGATGAAGAGAGAGGGATGGTAGCTTGATAAGAAGGAAGAGTTCCAATTATTGCTAGCAAAGATAACCAGCATATGATCATATGAACGACTCATGACTTGCATCCTAGAGGTTAGTTCATGTACAGACCCTTTAAATGCCATTAGATCTATAAACATCTCAGTGAGTCCCATCGCTTCATGAGGTGAGACATTTTTGATGAGATACAACTGACTGACATTCAAATTCATTATCAGAAACCGACAGGAGGGCACATCCCCTCTATTCCAGCAGAACCTCTTGGGTTTCTTTCCCCTGCAAGGCTGAACAGGGAGAGATTGTATTCCATCTGGCCTCTTGAAAAATCAAAGAAACCACTGGTATGAGCAAATAAAGACTTGACTCATGCAAAAGGAAAAACTCAAGACAATACTTTCTATCTTTATATGTAGGAAATTCTGTTACTTATGATAATAAAATATATGAAAAATTATTAGTTTTGGTGCTTAAATTTAATGTTTATTTGACATATAATTTTTTTCAGAATCAACGAGCAAATGGGGTGTATTCGTAACTCCTATTTAAGAATGCATTTGTAACACAATTCCTAAAGTCCCAATTAGTCTTGACATATAAATGTGTAAAAATCTCTGTTTTCTGAGGTGAAGATTTATTGCCGTTCAATCATAGGGGGGAAAAATAAGAAACAAACAAACAAAAACTACTTTGAGACCCAAGCAAAATGTGTCTATTTCCCGAGGTTTACAATGACTTTGATAAAGCACTCAGTCATGTCAGGCAGAATTCATTCTCCATCACCCTTAAAAGCACAAGGTAGGAGCTTATCTTAACTAAGTGCCCTGGATGTCGGGCACCACATAACTAAGCAAAGAATCAGTAGCATTGGTCTATGGGAAGCCTCAAGTTCAAAGGGAATGGAGACATCCTGTTTGGTGTTGTGTTTCACTTGGGCTGCTAAAACTGCCCAGACGCCCTCTGTGTTTTCCTTCTAATTCTTCAACTGGTCTTTTGTCTCCCTCATGAATCAGACAAAGTACAATAAACTCCTGTGCCAGATGAGTCACTTCCCAGTGTGTCTGAAGATTTTGTTTTTAGGTATAAAAATCTTTGTAAAGATTTATATATATAAAACATTCTGCCAGTGATGGTGAGCACGGGTCGTGTGCCACTCCTGAGGACCAGGGGCTTGTAGGAGAAATGAGAGCATGGGTTTGGCCCAGCTCTGTAAGACTGCAAGTTCTGATACTGAGACTTTCACTATGAAGGACATCAACAGAAAAATAAAAAGAAGAGTTAAACTTTTATCTGTCCAATGCTGAAAATTCATCCTCAGTTTCCAAGACAAAAGAAGAAAAAAAGGAAGGGGTTTTCGAGCTATCTCTAGAGACAGTAACAGTCTAAAGATTTAGCAACATTCATTCATTCAGTTCAACAACCAGATGCTCATCAGCTTTAAAATTTTAAATTCACCAAATTTAAAATCATGACCTTTAACCATTTTATATTTTCTAAATCAGTTTCTACTAACATTTTCCATTAAAATTAATTGTGGGAAAACATTGCCTGACTAAATATTTCTAAAACTGGTTTAGTGGAGTTCCCTGCATATTTGTTTGCAGCGGTATGATCAACAAATGTGAAAATATGTCACGGACATGCTGAAATAAAGAGGAACTCGGCTGTCACTGGGTAAAAGGCGAGAATGCCTCTCAAATGATGACTAGCTGAATGACGTTTGAAGATCAGAGGGAACAAATCTTGTGCTGGGACCTCACCCATCCCCTTCGTCTTAGAATATAGCTGGACGAGACTGTGTTCATAACACGATCCCTAAAAACCCATGTATACCTCACCAACAAACTGTTTAAAGACCACAGTATATAGCTGCTAGTCTTTCATTGTCTCCTGCCTCCTTCATCTGCATAACATGGAATAATCAAATTTGAAATCAAATTGAGTGTGACCCTGCTGTGTTAGAAAGGAGTCTGGTTAAGCTGCCTGACTGGGCAGTATGATGGGGTGAAAGGTAGGTTAACATTCTCCATAGTTTTAGAATTAGTCTTGTTTCAGTTTTTATCCACTAGTTGCTACATGTGTTCAATGGGTATAATTAAATGCTAAAACTGATTTTAAAAAAAAACCAAACAAGTGCTATGTTTTCCTTATCCATACGACCTGATAAATTTTGGGGGTTTTAAGCATTGTTTAGTCAATGCCAGCAAGGGGTCTGTACACAAGGGCACATGTACCATGGAATGATTTCAAAAGCCCATGCCCACCTGTGTTCTTTTTAGTTGCTACTTTTGCCTAATCCATCCTTCCAGAAACAAAGAAGGATGATAGCAGATACTCACACATGTACAGTAAAGCTTGTACACCTAGTAAAGCTTGCCCCGTGCATGCTTGTGAGGGACCTGTTCCTCTGGAACACACATCCCTGTGCAGCTGTTGTCCTAGCGTGCTACTTTAGACATTTCTCAGTGAGACTAGTTCTTCATTTCACTTAAGTATTTGTTGGTTCTTCAGTACATGGAAAGCTTATAACCTGTTTATAGAGACATGGACCCAAATGTAACACTGTAGATGCAAAATGCTTAGAATAGTTCAATGGGAGCACGGATAACAAACATGGCAGTTTGCCTGGTTGGGGAAGACATCACCAACAAGGCTGCTTGGGTAGAACTTTAAAAAGAAGTGGCACTTTGTCAAAACAAGGGTCTGCAAGTGCATTGTATTTTCAGTGGAAAAAAAGTAAGTGAACTGTGCACAGTGTTTGAGGAGCATAAAAGATAATAAGAAAGTATGTTTGTTTGTTTGTTTGAGGAAGATTCTTGACAAGAAAAGAGATTGAGCTATCATAAGAAGAAGTGTTGAGAAAGGCAGATTCTCTCTGGAGCGTAGTTTTGGATCTCTGTGTGTGTAGACACGCATGCGTACCCGTTCCTATCTGGCAACCCATCCCATGCCTTGTCAGTGACCATACATCGTACATCACAATTCACACCCTCAACGTTGGAAGGATAAAAGAGAGTAAAGTAGAAGTGTGGATCATGTTCAGTGAAGTAAACTGGGCACGGAAGACAGCTACTACATGACTTCATTTCCACATTGAGTCTCAACACTTGCACTTGCACGGTTAAGGGTAGAATACAGAGGCTGGTGTGAACAGGGGCGGTGTGGGAATGGAGAAAAGCCAACTAATGGGAACAAGTTACAGGTAGACGGTTAAGAAGGTCTACCGGGCTTGCGCACAGTAGGGAGACTACAGGCAACAGTCATGAGCTGTGCAGTTCAGACTTAGATGAAAGGATTTTGAAACATTTCAGTGTTTGTCTGAGAAGAGAGAGTTGACCTAATATCAACATTGCATAATGTATGCTTGTATTTAAAGATCACATGGCTCCCCGCTACTACGTATACTTTTGGTATTTATGAAACTGGTAAAATTAATTTTAATTTAATAAAAGTTCACGATGCCAAGGAATATGAAGATGGCTGTGTTATTTTGTGGAGAAAGCTTCCAAAGTATGGCTTTGGGTTTGGAATCCCCACAAAGTAAACGGTTATTAATGAAAAAACATGTTTTAATCTCAGAATATATTTGCTATGCTTTCACTGATTGAAAACATAACTTTTGGATGAGATAGAGATTTTTCCCCCTCCCAGTCAAAATGCTAATTGGATGTCCTGTCAATAGAGGGCCCTTCCTATGTGGAGCCTGACTGAATTGAAGCAAAGAGCTGTGGGTTCCACCGAGTGAACCCCCTAGGGTTCTAGTTCCTACCAGTACCAGTTCCTCTGAGGGTCGCCTATTCCCCCCTAAATGGAAGATGCATTCTGTTAACAGAAAATGTTGACAGAAAAAGAAGAATCAAGCTTCTAGTTCATAGTTCCAAACTTCAGATTTTGAGAGCATATATACTCTTTGAAGTGAGATGTTCCTTGAAAGAGTATGCAATACACACACAACTGCCTGAAAACAAGAGAAAGGCATTCTTTTGTATATGACTCTACAAAGCAAACTACTCAAGAAATAAAACTTTCCATCTGCACAGTTCTCCAGAGGGGTTTCTCCTGTACGAAAGGTTATAAAGAAGCAGGCGGTTACAGTTGAGTTTTGTTTTGAGCATCTTGCTTTCAAGTTCAGACCCAATTTCCCAGCTCTCTTCTCTCTCTCTCTCTCTCTCTCTCTCTCTCTCTCTCTCTCTCTCTCTCTCTCTCTCACACACACACACACACACACACACACACACACTATTTATACCATACACAATTGCCTATAAAGCCTTTATTTGGAGATCAAAAGTAAACTAACAAATATGTACCACTCTGATTAGGAAAGCTTACTCCAGTCAGCGTGGAGTGTTCTTGATCCTGAGACGGTGGGGGAATGGAAGGACATTAGCTAACTAAGGAACAGATGGCCCCAATCACCCCATGTGGCTAAACACACAAATGCCAACCTCGAGACGCCTTACCTTTGCCCTGTCTGTCCCCACTTGGTTGGCTCTGTTATATTAAAGGGTATTGCCTTTCTGGCCCTCAGTGTTTGAAGTCCATGGCCAAGAAGGCGGGGTGAGAATACCATTATGAGAGAGGTGTTTGCTTAGAGACATAGTCTGGACAGGATTCCAGGACCCCCTTGATAGTCCAGCAGGGAGCCACAAACTCCAGCCTGTATCTCCTAATCCTCTGAGGGTTCAGAATGGCCCACCATAAAACCATAATGGGCTGTTTATCTGAGCAGCCAGGAGATAACATCTTGAAGTTACCATCTGAATTGCAGACCAGTGACATAGAGCCATAGGGGACAGCAATACCACCCTGCCTGGGAAAACCAGCATGTGGATAGCCAGTACATAGACACCTCCTGACGCTCCTTTCTCATGCTAATGAGAGCCACAACTTTCCCAACATTTTTCTGTTGAATAAATTAAATGTACTTGGGAAGAACTAGATGGGCCCGCCCTCGCTGGGTTCACATGCTTGCGCTGTTTTTGAAGTTCAGGACTATGTTAGGAAATATTCCCACTGGCACAATCAAGTGAATTTTTGTGGCACATTTTGACTTCTTTTCAAAGATTGCTTAAGTTCTGTGACATTAATCATGATCTTCTAATAAAAACCGGCAGAGGTCCCCCACAAGTGTTTAGTTCCCAGTGCTCCCATGCCACAACAGCTCAGATGCCCCACGCACACATGTGTATGTAATGTGTACGTGTCTCCCTCCGAGAGTCTGTGAACAATATATTCTGTTCTCTGCTGGGACAGAATTAAAATATCCCTAAGTTAAAAAATAAAAGCGCTCTTTTTACCAAAGCCCTGCTATTTGTATGTATTATTGGCGTTAGGAGAAGGAAAAGCAAGGCCTGATATGGAGCTATCTATGGAACACACAATATGGTAGAAATCTTTACAACGGTTCGTTTCTCGTGAGGCTGTTGTCTCCTTGTAGGTACACCCCCCCCCAACAAATTAGTGTCTACAATCAAGGAAAATGAGCAAATCAAGCGCTTGACTGTCAGGGTCCTCTTCGTTTGCTGTGTCAGCGTATGAACGTGTGCCCGAGAATATATTGCATGTCCTACTGCTTGGTTTGTGTTAGCTGTTTTTGTGCATCTTTGATAAGATTGCTTTCATAATAATCATAAAAACGAGGCTCCAAATATCAAGCGAGTATTTTGAATTTAATGCTAGTGTTCAGGTCTGCATATATACCTTTTCCCCCTGCATTTAGCCAGTGGTTTTCCTTTCTCTCCCGGTTCTGGGGATGCGCGCAGGGTGGCCATGTTATTCTGCGCCAGATTCAATCCCATCATGCTTTGTCTGATCTCACGGGCTCTACTTCTCTCTGCTCTTTCAATAACCATATGAGGCGACAGAAATGTTGCACATGACACTGCTCCGATTTGTGTGGAGACATGAGTTTCAGCAGCAGCAGCTTTGCAATAAAGAGACTCTCAAGGTGAAAGCCCTCGGAGGGCCAAGCCTCTGGAACTAATCTGGGAGGATCCTCTGCGTTCCCAACTGTGTTCCTGGAGGCTGGCTAAAAAGTGGAGTGCTGGCCTGGTGGGGAGAGACTAACCATCTCTCAAGGCTCTAAACTCAGCAAGGGCTTTAAGAGCAGTTTAATGGAATGGTCGGAATGGCCGGGAAGCGAGGCCCTTCCTCCTCCCAGGACAGCTCATTGGGATATGGATTAGGGCAAAGCCCCTCTACCTTGTCCTTATGAGAGTCCTCATGGTGAGCCTCACCAAGGGGTGGGGAGGAATGAAGTCTGCAGAATGAAGTCTGCCTTTAGCCAAAAAGAAAGAGAGAAATGAGGTTTTGGCAGGAAACCCTCCCCGCATTTGAGAGAAAACTATGAAGGAAAAGTATGTCAGTAAAAAGATTTCCCCAAAGATTTCATTTGGAGTGGAATTTTCAATACAATGAAGACGAAGCACTTTTTGAGAAGCCCCTCTGACAATATTTCATTTCTAATAGAACTGCCTGCGAGCAACTGCAACAGCAGATATGGGCAGGTAGTGACTGAGTGGACTGTAGAAATAAGTAAAAATATGCTAACTTCAGTTCAGAGGTGCCTTCTGTCCTCTGGACGGTGACGGCTTTGCCAAGCAATCAAATCCACACATAAAGAGAAGAAGCACTTTGCTCTTTTCAATTTTAGTGTCCAAGGACCAGAAAATGTTGGGAGCAGGAAATTTCACACTGTTGATAATTAAGATGTGCCTCTGCCCTGGATACAGGAGCTTCTGGTTCCAGAACTCCCCCAATCCCATTCCTGTGAGTGGGTCTTAGGGGCGTGGCCCCTGCTGGGGAAAACCCTGATTCACAGGTGGTGCCTTGCTAAGAGTCAAACCAAACAAACTGCCCGGAAAATGTCAGGTCTTGTAGGAAAGGTTGGGCTGGTCAAATAAAGTGCTATCCAGTTATTAGGGAAATCTGAGCAAATATACTCTGGAACTTTCTTGCATGCGGACTTTGCAAAAAATTTACATGTTCATGTTCCAGTCAGAGAAAAGGTGTATAGGTCAGAGTGTGAGGAGAGGGAGGTGTGAGGGTGAATGAATCTAGCCCGATGGTGGCTGTAGCAAGGCTTATGGCCAGAAAACTTGCGTTTGGATCCCAGTGGGCCGTTTGCTTGCTGGTGTTACTCAAGGCAATTGTTGCTTTCTCAAATCCCGAGTCTCCTCATTTCCGTAAAGATATAACAACTCTACTTTTTTTTCCTATTACATAAAATACTTTCACAGTGAGCTGTTGAGATGGCTCAGTGGGTAAAGGCACTTGTCGTCAAGCCTAATGACCCAATCTGTGGATTCCACACGGCAGAAGGAGGAAACCATCTCCAGCAACTTGTGCTCTGATGTTCACACATGCACTGTGACATATACATGCACACACACAAAATAATAAATGCATGTAATAAAATTAAATGCTTTCAGGGTACCCCCAGCAATGGTACATGTCAGAGCAACCTCAGTCAGCAATTTTCCTTCAACTTTTGGTCCATTTCACTTTCCGTTGTTCTTTCCTTTGTGTTCTTCTGTGCAGTATTAAGTAGATCTACACTGGAACATCCTGCCCTCTGCTCTCTGAGAACAACTGTTGAGTTTCTGTTTAGCTTCCCTCATTCCTTGTTGTCATTATCTCACTGACTGCCAGGGCTGGACCATGGGAAGAGTGAGTTTTCATATCTGCAGAGAACGTAATAGGCTTTTTTGTTTTTGTTTGTTTGTTTGTTTTACTTTGATCTGTTTGGCCAAGTATTTATTCCCATGTTTTTAGTTATATTTTTTTAACCAAATGCTTTCATTTGTTCTCTCTACACTGATAAAACCAAGATTCCTTTCCTCAGCCTCCTTCCCCATCCCTGTCACCGTCAGTCAGGAATGGACCATTTGGCTTGTCTGGCTAGAGATCTTTGTAGTCAGGTTTGCTGCCCCCTCTCTCTGTCTTTCCATTTTATTAATCTGGAGTCTCTTTAATGTTCCAAAAGGAACTGGAGCCAGATACTTCATATTCTGTTCACCTCTACATGACCTCCACACAACTGGCCAAGGCTCTATTACCAGACCGACGTCGGCTCCTACTGGGATCAGAGATTCTGGTGAATGTCTATAGTTTCAATGATCATAATTGCAGCAAGAGAAATTCCTATCTTTTCCCCCAAACACCCAACAGTTGGAACAAACACAAGCTTTAAAAATAACAAGATCAAAAAATATGCACATATACATAATTTATACAGCATAAAAATATACATATATAATTTATAATTGGGGTGAAGTAGTAGAAATTTACTAAAACAGTAAATTTCTTCTTCACTACTTTGCATATCCATATAATAAAAGTAAAATGTATTACAAAATATCTACTTTTCTTGACATACCAAAGATATTTCAAAAGAAGAAACAGCCAACATAGCTACCAAATGAAAGCACACCGCCATAAGAAAGTATCCTTATGTAAGATGGGGTCTTCGCCCTGGGAGAGGTTCACGCTGCCATAATAAAGTATCATTACGTAAGATGGAGTCTTCACCCCATAGAGGTTATCATGTATTTGAAAGTGTGTAGAAGGAATGAATTTGTTTTAAAATCTGTTGATCCTTAAAGTATTATATCAGCTTATTGATTATCTGAGCTTCTCACTTGCTAGACACTTAACATAAGCAAATGGGGAGCCCTTCAGAATATCTTGACAGCCTTTCAAGAAAGGGAAATAATCTCATTCATACCCTGTGGAAAACCAACCATAATAGAAAAGTATAATATGAAAGTTGCTTCTTTATTTTTCTTCCTTTTCAATTTTTGTGAAGAAACTGACATGCAAGTGTCTTCATGTGGAGTCTTAATAACTTAAGGTGAGGTTGAAAAGACTCCCATTATAAATGAGTGAGACACGAACTAACCCGATGGTAAAGTACTCTGCCATTGGCATCCAAGCATCAGCCGTTGGGCCCATTGCTCAGCCTCCTGTTCCTTCTTCTGGGGCCACAGGTTCCTTTTTCTCCATCCCAAATTGTGATTTTTTTTCCATGAGGAATTGTTTGTCTTATTAGAGATAGCCACCAGGTATAGCTCTCGACTCCCTAGTTGCTTTGACATGTAATTGTGTAAATGTAGCTTAAGCTGTGAGGAAAATGCAATTTTACTCCTTGCTACAAATGTATAAACTGGCGAGGTAAAGTTAGCCAGTGGTGTTCAGTTATAAGCAGGATTTACTTATGGTGGGGAAAAGGAGGCAAATAGAAAAATGACAGGCAGAAGAATGGGGAAGAAAGACCCGCCTAACAGTTGCTTCCTATGAATCCCACAGTGTTCAGAGATGCTTCTTAAGGTCTCATTTGCAGGCCTCAGTCGACATACAGTCAGAGGCGACTAACCTGAGCAGTCTTTGGCATGCAGCTTCTTCATTTTGACTGGCAAATGCTGTGCTCTATGCGCTCTTCAGTGAACACATGCAGCGAATTTTAAGGGCCGTAGGTGGTAACGATGACCATAAGGTCATCACCAATGTGATCACAGCCACACTGCACCCTTCCACAAGGTTTTAGGTTCACAAAAGCTTTAATTCGGAGCAAGGGCAACCTGGGAATTGACAGCGTGGAAATGAGACAGTTTGTGTATAAACTTGGGAGAAGAGAGGAAGTAGGATGGAAGGAAGATGTATGTTTTCTCTTTGTATTGAGAACATTTTCATGAGAAAAAAAAGGAACCCTGGAATGTCACAAGAGGCAGAGTATAGTGTATATACAGCTTCAATATAACAGTTAACTGGATTCCACGGGACCTGTCCCGCGCATTGCGGTCCATGTGGAACACAGCGGTGCATCTTTCCTTCTTAATTTTTAGCACGGAAAAACAGCCATTCTAAGGCAGAGGAAGAGGGAAGCTTCCATCCAACTTACTAGAAGGCTGTGATTGGGAAGAAGGTGGCCAAGCCAAACAGAACAGTGAATAATAGAACAGCTGCCAAGTGGCTTTGTCACTAGGTGAGCAACCGTGGGGATTTCAAAGTGCGTAAGCCTGAGTGTTGAAGGTTTGTTTGAAGGGAGTGAAAGGGAACGCACACACTGCAATGCTATGATGTATTTCAATATTGTGTTACCCCAGGTTTTCATCGGTGAAGTGATAAAGAAAATGTGGTATGTATACACAGTAGAATTTATCCAACCGTGAAAACAGAGTTAATTTTGTACTTTGCAGGAATATGGATGGAAAATATAAATGAAGCACAGAAAGAGAAATTCCACATGTTCTCACTTATATTTGGGAGCTAAAAACTTCATCTCAAAGAAGTAGATAAGAGAGTAATGGTCTCCAGAGCCTGGGATGGTGTGGGAAGGAGGAGGGAGATAGCGTTAGTAAACGGACACCAGGAAGCTGCGTCTGAGAGGAAAGAGCAACCGCTAAATATTTTGTTGATATTAGGATGATGGTGCTACTGACAACGATCAGCTAAATATTTAAAAATAGCTAGCAAAGGAGAATTTAAATGTTTCCTACCAAAACAACAACAACAACAAAAGCAAATTTATGTCAGCAACTCACCTGAACTTCATGCATTTGGTGCATGCACTGAATGGCCAACTAAACTCCCCAGTCCCTAACATGTCCGTTACTGCTTGTCAATTAGAAATTAGTATACAGTGGGAGTATTTACTACATCACTGATTTCACTCTTGGTCGTGAATAAGAGCGCTTTATACCTTTTGTATAAAGATGTAGAAAGCTTAATGGGGTAGGTTCTCCGAAAGCCTGGAAAAGCCCAGTATAATCCACTTATGGTGCCATTATGACAATCGCTTTTGAGAAGAGGCCTGGGTGGACCAACCATCCTCAGTGATATGCAACCAGATAATTCCAGAATTCAGCCCAGCAGACCAGCAACACCGCACTGGTACTCTTACAGGTCATCTCAGTCTTGGGAGATTAGTGACGTATCAGTAGACTAGTGACATCTAAGGAGACAGGGTCTGGCCGTGTTCAACATCATTACGTGGCCTTCAACATGGAAGGTGTGTGCCCAGGGAAACATCCAAGGGATTGATTATAATCACGTGCACAGCTGTGTTTTACCACACAGTCTATTTTACTATATATGCATAGCATATTTAATTGCATATTATTTGTCTTTATTTTAGCTGTGATATTCTATTTTATTTTAAAGGAAAAGAAACAATTGATTATACTGTCTCTTAACAGAAAAAAAATATACAGAAACCACTTCAAAATACTGGTACCACATAAATTAGATAGATTCTTAGGATTGATGTTCTTAAAGATAACATACAGAATAAGAATCTCAAAATGTGTGGTACCTTTAAATAGTCATAACTTTACTTTGCATTGTATATGTTGTTTGAATATCAGCCTTTGGATCTATTTAGATCCTTATAGCCTTGTAATCTTTGAGAAGCTGATTTCCTTTCTTATCTGTGAAAATGAACATAAAATCCTACATTCCTAGAGTTTTAATGATAATCACATGAGATAATGTTATAAGTGAGAACTATAAATACACAGTAAATAGAAAAAATAGTATCATATTTTTTTATCAGTTCATAGGAAGCATGAAAAGCTATTGTGTATCAAATTAGCATTTTCTTGAAGAGTATTGCTATTTGGTAGTCTCAGCTACAGGTAAATTGTGGATGGCAGGGGTCTTAGAAGATTGTGACCGTCACAACTAGGGGGTCTGCTAGCCTGCAACGGGGAGAGAAGGGCATTGAATCAAAAACTTGCAATGCATAGGTCACCTCTCCATAGCAACACATCGTCTGAGTTTAAATGTCAATACAGCGGAGATTCAGAAACGGGGCTCATAGCTTCGTCTCACAAAGAGAAACGGGAGTGTGAGGCATTAACAGTAAAGATTCTAGAGGCAGCTAGAGTGTTCTACTGCAAGGAAGCCACCCTGTCACAGGCCGTGTTAACCCAGGCAGACCTCAAGTAGAACTGTTGTAATAATACGTGAAAGCGATACTCACACATCCAGAGACAACTATCGCAGATGTTAGAAATATGCTTAGTAATTCCCTTACTCCTACACCACAGATAATGGTAAATCTCAATCATTAGAATATTGTCTAGAGCACTGGTTCTCAACCTTCCTCGTGCTTTCTCCCTTGAATACACTTTTTCATGTTGTGGTGACTTCCAATCATAAAATTATTTTGTTTCTACCTCACAACTGCAATTTTGCTACTGTTATGAATCATAATGTAAATATCTGATGTGCAGAATATCTGGTATGTGATCCATGTGGAAAGGTCAGTTGACCTCCAAAGGGGTCACAACCCGCAGGTTGAGAACCAGCTGTGGAGAGGCAGGCAGAATGCCATAGGTCTTCAATTGCAAGGCAGAGGATTTTGGAGAGTTTAAGGTCAATATGGTCCTTGGGGTAAGACCCTGTCTCAAAACAAAAGGAAAACTAAAGTAGAGTTTTTTAGTAGAATTGTTAGTAGGAATCTAGCCATCTTAAGGACCAGACCAAAGACTATGAAAGAGTGTATACATTCAATCTTTTCAACATATGGCTGTTGTCCATGCTCAGACTTCCTCCAGTTTTTATCTAGATCTCCTCCACATCCCTTCCAGAGATAGACACACTAATTTATTATGTCTAAAGTCTGTTTGTATTCAAGACAGTCACTCATATCAAAATAACATCATTGAAGCCCTCGGCATAAAAACATTTTTCATTTTCGGATGGAGGCAGTTACCTAAGTAGAATGGGAGGGGGTTGGCAATTCATGCCATGATTATTTAATGCTTATGGGATTAGGCTATGACATCCTTGACACCACCCTTCCAGTCACCAGGCTCAGATGCTAGGGTAATGACATAGAAATACACACTTTGCACCACCCCCCTGGAAGAAGATAATAGGTATCATTTTATTCCTGTTACACACGGACCACATGGAGCTAGCTGACCCTGTGCCAGACAGAAGAAGAATGTTATCTAAGCTTTCCCAGTTGCTGCTGACATCACACTGGATGTGTGTTTTCATTAAAGCTGTGTGGGGTGCTTTCCTGAGGCTTGAAAGTATAACTTTATTCCCGGTAAAGGAGAAATTAAGAGCCCAGAAGATGAGACAGGTGACACTGTGAAAGGAAAGTCCTTGTGTTGACTGGCACTGGAGAGTAAAGGAGAATATGCACCAGAGCAAGGAGGAGTAGTTTCCAGTTGTAGGGAAGGAGAAAGCGTCCCTGCATCTAAGTGCGCCTTTTTAATACCTGCCAAGAAGAACACAAGCAGGAGTCCATGCATCTAAGTGTGTGCTGTGGGACAATGGTTTGTGCCCTGTCAATTGTATTTCAATAAAACGCTGATTGGCCAGTAGCCAGGCAGGAAGTATAGGTGGGACAACCAGACAGGAAGTATAGGCAGGGTGACAAGAACAGGAGAATTCTGGGAAGAGGAAAGCCCATCCTGCAGTCTTTACCCAGCAGCAGAGGAAGCAAAATGTGACTGCCTTGCTGAAAAAGGTACTGAGCCACATGGCTAACACAGACAAGAATAATGGGCTAACATAAGTTATAAGAGTTAATACAAAGTCTGAGCTACTAGGCCAATCAGTTTATAATTAATGTAGACCTCTGTGTGATTTCTTGGGACTAAATGGCTGGGGGACCTGGTGGGACAGAAACCTCTGTCAACAAGTGTGCCTATTTAATATCTGCCGAAAGGAAGGCAAACAAAAATAAATTTCACATACAGTTCTTGCTTGATATACCCAGGTCACACTATTAAAATAAAGTGATCACTGTGAACTGTAAATGAACTCCTCTGAGTGTGTTGGACGTGGTGGACTTTAGCAGATGGCTAGTGCAGGCAAACAATTTAAAGCAACTCTTCCAGGGATAAGAATAACAAAAAGCCCTGCTACTGTGGCATGAGTATTCGTGTCTCTCAGAAATTGACATGTTGGAACCTAATGACAGATATTGAAAGGTCTGTCCTTATACTGATAAACAACAGGCAGCAGAACCCTCAGAAATAGAGCTAGTGCCCCAATATAATTAGTTCCCAAAGAGCCACCTTGCTCTTTCCGTGTGATGGTGTAAGGAGAATTTGCCAGCATGAACCAGAAAATGGGCCATCTCTACACAGCAGACCTCAGCATCTTCGTCTTGGACTTGCCATTCTCCAAAACTGTGAGAAGTAAGTTCTCTTCTCTGTCATCGCTGACGGGTTCACACTCAGCCAGTGTGAAGCTGTCAACATGGAAGTCACCACTGGCATTAGTTTAGAAGTGATGCACAATAGGAAAATCAGAATATCCTCCACGTGGACACAATAAATACAAATAACCCTAGAGCATGAATAATAGTAAATATAATCAATCCTACAATCAAGAAGTGATGAGTTTGGGGTTTTGTAATGCCCTATAAAATATAATCTGTAAACTGCAAGCTTATGCTATGTAATATTAAACTGTAATATACCTGGTGCAAAAAAGACTCCTAACAATTCAGCAGTCCATTCTCAAGGGCCAGCTGAGACAGCCTGAACAGTACTGTGTATAGTTATTTCAACATCACAGCTCCCCTCAGCCATAGAATGGAACTTAACAGCCACAGTGACAATGGCCATTATAGCTGTACTGAAGGTTAATCTATGGGCGAATAAGGTTTTTCAAAATGCTCATTGAGAATAAAGGAGACAAAAGGAACCTTGGGTATAGGAGTTTCACAATTAGAAGTGCAAAAGGTTTGATAAACTGTGACAGCATTCGGAAGAGTTATAAATAATTGTTTCGAAACATAATAAAGCCCAGAAGAGATTATTGGTAATGATAAGAGACTGAAGATGATGAGTTGGGTGTCTGAGCACTCACGCAGGTTTAGATTTGTAAGGTATATGTATAAACTGATGGACAGTATTCACTTAGCTTACGTGATTTAGACATACGTGTACGGGTTTATGTGCCTCAAATGTGCAAACCTGGGCACATTTTCATTAAGTACAGCTGAAATCTGAACCTTTTATCATTAAAACACGAAAGCCAGATAGACATTTTCTTTGGCCTGATTCAAAATTCTTCACATTTTTGTCCTTATACCAAGAGAATTTGGGTACTTTAAAAGCTAAATATAATATATCTATGGCTTTTATAAAAAATGTAAAAGATGTCATTTATTAAATTTCTCTGGATTTTCCTAGTCCCATCTTGCTTTAAAAAGACACAATAAACTTCTTTTCAGTTGAATAAAGCAAAAGTAAAATTCCTGACTTTTTAGGCAGCAGAAGAAGAGTAAGCTGAGCGGACAAAAAAAAACCCATAAATGTATGTTTCCTAATAAGGCTTTGCAAACAAAGACTGGAAAACCTGGAAAAAGGGACAATTTGTACATCAGGGGCCCAGAGGTTCTGTTTTATGATTGTGCTGCAGTTTAATTTCTTTATATCCTTCTGCCATTGTTAAATTTTTTTTTTTTAAAGAGCAAGCAGAACCTTCAAAGGGCACCGCATGTGTTCCGAATCATGGCTTCAGAGCTGATGTCTGACAGTGCAGGAATTAAAGCAAAATAAATGTGCTGCTCAAACCCTTATTCTTTTCCCCCAGTAACAACAACAACAACAAAATCACTTTTTATGCATTTAGGTCTCTCTCTACTCCTGAGTTAACTTCAAGTTTCTTTTTTCTTGGCTATTTTTTCATTTAGCAATTATGGTCTAGGCCCTTCGGAAAGTAAAACTCCTATGGACTTCAGAAGGAATGTCAGACAGCTATAGAGCATGTCAAAGCTTTGGGATCAGCCTGTGTGACTTTTTCTTAATGTTAAAACAGATCTCCCCTCAAAAAAAAAAAGAAGAAGAAGAAACAAAGAAAAAAGAAAAAAAGAAAGAAAGAAAAAAAAGAAATGAACCTTAGTTTAGGCCACGCCCACACACCTGCCTTCCACTGTTCTTGCATTTTCTTAGGATGATGGAAACAGACATCTCAAAAAAAGAACAAAGCCGTGCTGGGGATGTTTTGCATTTGAAAGTGCACTAGCGTGAATATGAACCGTCAGTCACTAGCCAGAAGTGTGGCAGCCATTTCTCGGAGCATGGAAGAGAGCAATGAGAGCTTGACCTAGCGTGTGAGGTTTTGAGTGAGCCAGGCTCCTCACAGCAAAACAGCTTTTCTGTCACCTACAGAGACTTTGTAGCCTTCCAAATGACCGACTTGGGAAGGACACAGACCCTCACGGTGGCAATGCAGTCTGCTAACAACACAATGAGTAACTGTGGGGTCAAATGCAGGTGGATCATAAGCTGTGGCTACAGGAAAAGAGAAATTACTGGTTTCAGGGAGGAACGCATTCATAAATACCTGGGTTTAGATGTAGGTTGCCACCTGTGTGTCCCGGCATTGAGCTGCAGCATACCCCTGGCTTCCTGTTTTCATCACTATTAACAGAGGATGGGTAAAAAGCTATCAGGGGGTAAAGGACTTCCTGTTGCTTCCTTGCAAAGAGCAGGGGAATAGAAGAGCCGCTCTGGGGATACCCTAAGTTTAACGGGGCTTGGGTTCATTCTCTTTCCCCCACAACGCCCTCTCACGGCCTGCACATCTGGCCTGCAGAGCGTCCCAGAATGTTTATTTCCCGGCCTTGAGACTCTTCCCCATGTGTAGGGTAGACTCCATGTTGGTTAACTCTAAGTTAAATTCCGACAGCACATCCTCTCCAAGTGCAGAGGATGCATGCGCATGCGGTGTCCACACCCCCGCTCTGAGTTCAAGCTGGCAGGAAAGCCTTCAAAGCATGCTCCCATGACATCTTCCTACGTTCCTTAGGAAAGAAGAGGGTCTAGAGCCATGACCTCCCAACCCAGGCATCATCAGGATCCGGTCATCTGTGATGAGGAGGAACTCAGATGCCTGCATGGGTACCATCTGATCCAGATGTGTCTCCCGACGTCACTGTGGGGAGACACACAGGCCTCGCAGCCTTCTAAATATGGCTGCACTGGCTTGCTTGCTAGTGTGCTGAGAATGGGAATCCTACAGTTAAATTAAAAATAATAAACGGCCTATATGATAGAAAGGGCAGTATCTGATTAAAGTAAAATTTCCAGCAAAGGATAGAGTGCTCAGAGGAAGGGCATCTGAGTCTGGTGGCTGGGGTGGGGGTGGGGCAACACAGTGCATTCTTCCTGTCTTCCCTCTCTAATTTCCTCCCTCCCTCCCCTCCCATTCCATCCCTTCCTCTTCCCTCTCCTCTCCTCTCCTCTTTCCATCCTTCCTTTTTCCCTTGCATCCTTCTTTTTTGTTCTTTTGGAGTCTGCGATATTTTTCTTTTTCTTTTTAAACAAAATTTTATTCCATAGTTCAGGCTTTCTTCAAGCAGCCTGTGCAGCCCAGACTGGCCTCAAACTTTCTGCCAGCCCATCTCAGCCTTGCATGAGCTTGGATTACAGGCACGGGCCAAGATGCCCAGCTAGAGCTATCTTGAACGATAAACTAACCGTAGGTAAAAAGAACAGGAGAGGCTGTTGGAAAGAGTGAAAGAAGAGATCATGTGTTTCCCGGGCATTTACTGTGCCCTTGCATAGCACGATCAGTGGGTGCTGTGTCCAGGTAGTCACAGCAATCCTCAAATATTATCTTTCCACCTACTGAAGAAAAATGGAGAGTAAGGGATTTCAAAGAAAATGTATTCGATTTAAGTGGAATTCCAAAATCTCAGCTGTTTACTGTACTGAGGAAAGTCTGTTTGAGAGAGTCAGTTTGACAACAATAGCTTATTGGCTACTTGAGTAGCAGGTCAAATAGTCTAACCTCACAGATCATTGTGTATTTTGAACTATTTTGTCGTTAGCTTTATGAACAAGATGTAAGGATGTCACTGGGAGAAACTGAGGAAGATGGATAAAATTATAATGGACAGTGCACTGTTTAGAGTCTTGTTACAGATACATCCAACGTACAGCCTGCAGGCTGCATGCATGCCAGAATTACTATGAATGTGGTCCAAAGGTCTGGGCACCCCTGTAGTAGGTCTACAAAGAAGTGTCCTACTGGCGATGTGTGACTGAAGACAGGAGCTAAGAAAGGAATGTAGAGGAAGGTGAACTTAGTGTTTGCCTTAGTGACATGGAGCGTAACTGTGACGGGGTAGAGTTCACTGAGGCGAAGTGCTCCCAGAGGGAGAGCAAAGGATGAGGGTAGTCTTGGGCTTGAGTATAATGGTTCTCAGTAGGGAGATGGTTGCAGAGATTCCTACAACCACATCAGGAAGGAAGAATCAGTTGAGGGAAGTCCAAAGATATGGTTATGCATGGTTGGTTGAGCAGAGATTTTTATAAACCGAGAGAGATCAAGTGTTAATAAGAATGCCACTCAAGAGATATCTTATAGATTAATGTATTTGAATTAAGGTACTTATATAAGTATGTACAGTTTCCATGTGTGCTACTATAGATGTAAGAACTCCAGGATGGTCTGGGAAAAAAAAAGTGGCTAAGCAGGTAAAATTGTTTTCCAGGCAAGCCTGATGGCCTGAATTAGATTTCTGGATCCCATGCTGGAAGAAACGAAATGGTTCCTAACAATTGTCATCTGACCTCCACATGCATACCACACACGTGCACGCCTACTCTCAGGCATACATATGATGCACATATACACACAATAATAAATCAAATAATCTTTAAAAGAACTCCAGACTTTTTAAAGCAATTGCTGAAATTTGTGTTAAGTTGAGCCACCACATAAGCATGGTGTTTCCCTTCTTCTTATCACCTGCTCCTACTCCTCTAAAGGTTGAGTACATTGTTGAGCATGCGGCACACGCCTGCACCTGGGCTATGCATCTTTATAAATGCTGTTACCTCTGCTGTCACAACCAGACACAAAACTTTGTATAGCATCAAAGGATTTTGTTGAATGAACTAAATCCAATAACGATTTATCCTGAACACACGCATTCCCGTGTGTCTTAAGAATAGCCAGACTTCTTTCTTCTTGTGATAAACTTGGTTTTAATCCCAGTGATCTTATTTTTTTAAGCAGTTTGTCTTTTGCAATGCACTTCTCTGCTTGGTCCAACACTGTCTACCTCCTCCTTGTTGATCCTGTCCCGTGCCCTCTATCCAAATTATCTGCACCTTTAAGTCTAAGGTAGAAAAGACGATATAACTACAACACAGGAGTTTCATCAACAAACACTGCAGTTAAAAATCAAATTATGATTAAATTAAAGGTCAAAATAATCAGAAAAGTTCAGTGTTAGTACAGGAAAATGTGCATTTCAAAAACACAAAGGCATTTGAATACTTGGGAGTCGTTGTTTATAGGATATAGATGGCCATTACCTTAACACTATTTCTTCACAGTTATAGGATGGTTATCTGCCTATCCGCACTTTACTTTTCTTAATCCACAATAAGACCAGTTAACACAGTAAGTGAGTTTGGCCTAAAATATGAGTAAATTATTTCCTTCAATAATATAATTTGTGGAAGGCAAGACTCAGGAGAATTCTCCCTAATAGAAAAAGAGAGGTTCTCTGCCAATCCAACTTAACACACAGGTACAAGATTCTGATAGTTTTCTATGATTCTTACATATAGAGACATTTCAACATTAGGGTGAAACGCTCAAGTCCAAAGCTGCCAGAGAATGATGACCTCTTCACACAGATGAGCCATGCCGGGGATCTTGAGAATACAGAGCTCACAGGGATAAGAGGGAAGAGGAAGTCAATAGCTGAGGGAGGCTGGCAAGCAGCTGGCCTGGGGGACTCCCAAGGGGCAGGCGCAGCAAGCTTCTACTGCTGTCTTGGTAATGCATATGCGACTTATTAATAACACAAAGCTGGGCCAGTTCTGTTTGCAGCTTTCTGCTTTCTTTCTTAGTTTGCTTACACTCTTGACTACTACAGGCGTATCAAACCCCGAGCCCAGATGTCAGGTCTAGAAGAGGCCTTCAAAAGTCCGATGATTCTCCAAGCTGTGTGCTGGCAGAGGAACCTAGGCAAGAGTCGGCCTCAGCGGGATACAATTTAGAAAATATTCTGGGTCTCCCAGAGACTTGTATTCACGTTTGACTTTGTCCAGGATGGGGTTCAAAACTGCATCTTAAGACACTGCCCTCTGATTTGGTTAATAAAGAAGTTAACCCCCACACTTTAAGAAATACTGATTTAGTTCAACACTTGTCTTTGATTCCTTGAGGAGAAAAAAAAAACTTTAAAATTATCCAGCTGGTTCAAGAACCCTCTTTCATCCCTGGAATACAGTTGATCGGATCCTTTGTAATTGCTGGTCATTACCAAAGGCCAGTCCATGGCTCTCTCCTGATTCTGTGGTTGAAGGTGACCAAGCAGAGAAGAGAATCTTTGCTAGCAGCTAACAGTTTTTAGGAAATAGCAGTGGACAAGTGTCTGGGGAGAGTTTAAGCAGCTGGTGGAGCAATAGTTTTTCTTTAATGAATTTGTCTGACCCTGGAAATGGCGATGAAGAGTTACGCAACTTGAGACGTATTCAGCACGATAAAAGCTGCATCCCTGGAAAAGTCAGTTCAGGTTTCTGCAGTCGTCTACGACTAATTAGACAACTTTAAACCCCCACTTGTCATTTTTGCTTCCAGTAACTATTGTACTTTTTGTTTGATTAAAAAAGGGTTGATAATCACACCTTAATAAAATCCCAATATTCTCCACATTCTAGATATGTCTGTTAATATCAAGACTGAAATTTTAAGTGCGTTTGAAAATCTGAACGGACGTTCTCAAGGAACAGTAGATCCAACAACTATCCCACCTGGAGCATCCAGCCCATCTTCCAGCCTAGAGCATCTGGGAGCAGCTTTGCTTTGCAATTCAATTGCCTCATCTCATTAAGACACGCATTGAGAGATATTTGTGACCTCGCTGCTCTAATGATTCTAGAATGGCCAGCAGACCATGCTTTATTTATTCTAGTACATACCCACCTAGTCATCAAAGTCCTGACGACTTTACCTTTGATCTACCCATCCTGAATCTGGACTCTGTTCTTCACTCTCTAAAGAATCACTCTATAGTCTCATCACCTTACAGATCCCGAAGGGTCTTGAACTATTTGAACTGCAATGTTGCCATACTTTGTGAAATATTTTGTCTGTAACATTATGCAATCTTATGTAACATAAGTTGGAGCCTGGCTTTACTCACAGAGAAGCCATAACCTGAGTCATAATACCACTAGAATGGGCCATTTTCACATTCCGTACCTCTGACTTGGAAGAGCATAAAACTGTGTGAATGAAAAGGCCTGGTAGAATGTGCTTGGCAATGTTTGAGCTTCTTCAAATTGTAATAGTGATTTAAAATGTCCGATGCGTATAGAGTATTAGAGGGACTTCTTATTTTCAGCTTTCATTATTTTCACTGATCCCACATCAGACAAAGGTCTGATCTCCAAAATATACAAAGAACTCAAGAAACTAGACATTAAAATTCTAAATACCCCAATTAAAAAATGGGGTAAGGATCTGAATAGAGAATTCTCAACAGAGGATGTTCGAATGGCCAAAAGATACTTAAGGTCATGTTCAACTTCCTTAGCAATCAGGGAAATGC